>JALIZH010000341.1:0-18197 GCA_030522465.1 Rhipicephalus appendiculatus
GTCAACCATCGACGTCACGGATATGCCGGTTGAACAGCGCAAGGATCCCCCTGCTTTCAACAATGCTCAGCTTCCTGCAGGATCCTTCAACCACACCTTCTTCTAGAAAGCTTCGCCGCCAAGCTGCCCACTTTACTGTGCGCGACAACATCCTTTACCGCAGAAATTATATGCCCGATGGTCGCAAATGGCTGCTCGTGATACCGCGGCACATGCGTTCTGACATCTGCGCTTACTTCCATGCTGCTCCTCACCATGGTCACGCCGGCGTTATGAAGACGTATACTCGTCTAAGGCAGCGTTTCTACTGGCGTGGAATGTATCACTTTGTATGCCAGTATATCCGCGCTTGCACGGCGTGCCAGCGCCGTAAAGTTCACCAGCGCCCTTCCGGCGAGCTACAGCCGCTTCCCTGCCCTGCTCGCCCTTTTGATCGCGTCGGCATAGACCTATACGGCCCACTTCCCTGCAGTTCCTTGGGTAACAGATGGATAATTGTCGGCGTCGATCATTTGACGCGCTATGCAGAGACTGCGGCACTCCCAGCCGCCGACGCTCGCGAGGTTGCATTATTTATTCTGCGAAACTTCGTTCTTCGACATGGAGCACCACGAGAACTTCTCAGCGACAGAGGGCGCGTCTTCCTTTCCGGCGTTGTACAAGCCCTTCTCTCGGCATGCAACATCATTCACCGCAAATCTACCGCATACCACCCACAGACCAACGGCTTGACGGAGAGGTTCAACCGCACACTCGGTGACATGATAACTATGTACGTCGCGTCGGATCACAGTAACTGGGACGCTGTTTTGCCATTTGTCACTTACGCATACAATACTGCCTCGCAAGCTACCACAGGTTTTTCGCCGTTTTTCCTGTTGTACGGACGAGAGCCCTCTTGTACTATGGACACATTGTTGCCATACCGACCCGACGCTTCCGAATGCACCCCGGTGTCTGAAGCAGCGAGATACGCAGAGGACTGTAGGCAGCTCGCTCGTGAACTGACAACCGCCGCTCAAGGTCGCGAAAAAGAGCGACATGACAACGACGCATCTACGCCAGACTTCCCGACTGGTTCCCTCGTTTGGTTGTGGATCCCGCCTCACAGCCCTGGGCTTTCCAACAAGTTTCTTGCACGCTATGATGGCCCCTACCGCATCAGAGGCCGCACCTCCCCTGTCAACTACATAGTTGAACCCGTGACACCGTCCGACGACCTCAGACATCGCGGTCGTGACACGGTTCATGTCAGCAGACTGAAACCATACTATGACCCATTGATACTGCCTACGCCTTAAGACGCCAGGATGGCTCATCTTCTCTACCGGGGCCAAGTGTAGTGAAGAGGAGAAAGACGATACGCTCGGGCGTTGGTCGCTGTGCACGTGATCTGCGTTCCTGCTGGACCGGCGCTACTTCGACTGCACAAATCGTCAGTGCTTTATTAATAAATCGCCATACGACACTAGTAACATCCCAGATATTTTCCTTGGCATTATTCGAGATGGTAGAGGCCCGTGTACTGTGCGATGTCAGTGCACGTTAAAGAACACCAGATGGTCAAAATTTCCGAAGCCCTCCACTACGGCGTCTCTCATAATCATATCGTGGTTTTGGGACGTAAAACCCCAGATATTATTATTATATTCCTTGGCATTATTGTCTGTTAGCTCCCAATAATATTGTGTCTAACAAGGAAAAACGAGCCCTTAAAAGGGCCCCTCACCAGGTGACATAATGAATTTTAGTTAGACACTGGAAGTTCTTGCGCGCCCTATAAAGAGCATTATGCCAGAATAATTTTTTTAATCGGTCTGTTAGAAGCTGAGAAACCGATGTTTTGAGGCGGTTCGAAACTATGATGCGAGGAGGCGAGCTTGAAAACCTCGGCGCTCGCCCCGTGTAGCCTTCGCAAGCCAAATCCCTTCCCAGCCCCCCTTCGGCACGTGAGCGGGAGGATCACATGACGCATACGCATAAACACGTCGCACACAATGTCACGAGCGCACCACGTGATCGAACCAGCCCTATAGCCGCCGAGACGCAAGTGGTACTGTGGCGGCGTTCTATGCGGTTCGTCTATGCAAGCTATGCCGAATGCGCCACGCGGATCACTTGGCCTTCAACCTATTACTGAGCATGAAATCTGCGACATTTGTACGGACGCGAGACAAGCGGTGCGCCGCATGAACATGACGCGGGAGGATAAATGAGCCTTATGAGCTCTGGAACGCGATAGAAAATTAGTTTCGTTGTAAGGGTGGCATCTGCACGATGCGCTAAGCGCGAGAACACGAACGCATGCGGAACGGAGGTGCATTAGTCTCGCATCTCGCTACGATTCGCAGAAAAAATGAAAAAAGAAAACGCAAACATTCTGTTTGTGTGTTTTATTACTGCTCTCAAGTTTTATTCGTCTATTCAAGCTACAAATTGCATAAACTACACTTCGTGTCAAATGATTATCGCGGTGTCACGTGCTAGTGCTGGCGACGTCAAAGCACAGTCGTCTACATGGAGGAGCGATGTCACAGCACTACCGTCTACATAGGGCTACTCCACCGTGTACGTCATCCCCTCATTCTCTGGGCGCGCGCCCGCGAGAAGAAGGGCAGGGAGCGTTCAGCTTGAAAGTTGACCTATTTCCGCGGCGCGTTGCGTTGCAAATTTTGGCAGACGTGATTGTGAACGCCCAGCGTACGCATTCCACTCGTCAGCTCAAAATTGTCAAACCTGGTGAGGGGCCCTCTAAAATTTCCACTTCTTTCCTGCATGCATAGCGAGGGTCTCGTTCTGGCAGACTGGATGCCTTCAGGTAGTATGCGAGGGAATATTGTTCAGCTGCCAGCTCGTAGTAAGATCATGTGCTACGTGACGCCAACAGGCAGAAAAATACTGTTCCACACTCGACGTCATGGCTACTAGCGGTGCTGACTAACACTCCCAGGTTTAAATGCACATATAAAGTGGACGGAGGGATGACCGCCGCCGTAGCTCAGTTGGTAGAGCATCGGACGCGTTATTCGAAGGTCGCAGGTTCGGTCCCTGAGAGCGGCAATTTATCTTTTCATCCACTTTTCATTCTTCACATTTACATTATAATTACCACTAATAACATCCCCTATACTTTCCCCGCGGCATCATTTTTTGTTAGTTCTCATTCATTTGAAACTAAGGCAGTATTGTTTCCATCGCGGAGAAAGCCGAGATGGTGCCTTGTTCAGCTAAATCACGTAGAGCAACAGCTAGTTCATCAATGAAGAAATGCGGAATTTCTGCTGGAGAACACATGTCAGTAGAACATGTCAGCCATACGATATGAATAAAATCTTTGTTTCAACGTAAAATTTCTTAAGATTGGCGTACACCTATCAACGAGCTTCTTTATAGCACGCGATTAACCAATTAAAGAGAGAGAGAGGTTAAGTGAAAGGCAGGGAGGTTAACCGGAAGAAAATTTTCGGTTTGCTACCCTGCACTGGGGAAGGGGTAAGGGGGGAATAGAAAGATAAGGAAGGAAATAAAGAGATAGAAAAGAGCTAGAAAAAAAATTAATAAACCGCACGCACACACACACTCGAGCACAGGAGTGTCATAGCCGTTTAGCGAGTCCTGTTGACCGCAGAAACTTCAGCAACGCCTTTGTCGCCTTCCGGTTGGAAGCTGGAACGTTCCGGTACTCCAAAATTGATTGTTCGGAAAGCGGCTGGTCATCGAGACGTGCTAAGGCGGCTGCTGAGAGCTGTTCTCTCTGGGAGCTGTAGTGCGGGCAATGACACAACACGTGCGCAATGGTTTCCTCGCGACCACAGTGATCACAAGCGGCACTGTCAGCCATTCCGATGCGGTGCGCAAAGCTGTTCGTGAATGACACCCCTAGCCATAGGCGACACAGGGCTGTTGTTTCTGATCGGGATAGTCCGAAAGGAACTTGAAGTTGAAATGACGGATCCAGACGGTGAAGGCGGGTATGCAGGAAACCGGACGTGTTCCACATTGAATGCATTACATCACGCGCGAGCGCGCGAATCTTGGATGCTGCATCAGTTCTTGATAGTGGAATGGCTTCTTTCACGCCACTTTCATAAGCATTCCTTGCAGAATTATCGGCATGTTCGTTACCGTCAATGCCACAGTGGCCTGGAAGCCACTGAAAAGTAATGTCATGCCCTTTCTCTGTTAAGACCTGGTAGGATTTTCTGGTTTCCAGTACAAGTTGGTCTTGCGCACCACGACGTAGAGCTGATGATAGGCACTGTAGGGCTGACTTCGAGTCTGTAAATATACCCCATTTTTTGTGGTGACTCGAGTTCAATCCTTCGAAGTGCGCTACGGAGTGCCGCAAGCTCCACAGCAGTCGACGTGGTCCTATGAGACGTTGTAAAGCTGTATGTTTCGGCTTTTGCTGGGAACCTGCGGATCCCCTAACGGTTGCCGATCCATCTGTGTAGAGTTTAATGTGTTCTGTGTATTCCTCGTGTAGCATCAGCAGAGACAGCTGCTTTAAAGCTGGTGATGACAGCTCCGCCTTCTTGCGAATTCCTGGCACTGTCAAACGAAGTTTGGGCTGTTCCAGGCACCAAGGGGGTGTCAGGATTCTTTCAGGAGGCGTGTAGGCTGTTGGAAGGCACCCTTGGTAAGCCGAAATTCTCTTGCTAAAGGAGGCAACGGGCCGGTCTAGTGGAAGCGAGGCTAGGTGGTGGGCAGGGGGCGCGAGCAAGATGTCTGATGTGTGCTCTAAGCACCTCCAAGGTTATATGAATACTGGCAGGATAGTCCTTTGCAATGGCAATGGTCTCCGCTGTTGACGTACAGCGTGGCAGTCCGAGACAAACTCTAAGTGCCAAACCTTGAGCACTTTCTAATATACGCAAGTTGCTTTTGCACGTGTTCGTCAGTACTGGGAGACTATACCGCAGATACCCCAGAAACAGAGTCCGGTATAATTGCAACATAGCGTGCACCGATGTACCCCACGTTTTCCCTCCGAGGAATTTGAAGAGATGTGAGATGGCAGTCAGGCGCTTCTTAAGAGCGGCCACATGGGGACTCCAGCAAAGGTCTCTGTCGATGATGACGCCCAGGAATCTGTGCGTCCTGGCGTAACAAACATTTTGCCCGTTGATAGATATGGCATATGCCGTCATTGGCTTTCGCGTAAATGCGACCAACGCAGACTTCTCAGGTGAAATCTCGAGGCCTTGTTCCCTAAGATACGCCGATATAGAAATCGCGGCTTTTTGGAGCCTCGCACGTACTTGAGGCCGTGTTACGCCTGACGTCCAAACACATATGTCATCGGCATAAATGGATATATGAACCGAACTCGGTATACGTTCCACGAGGCCGATTAACACAAGGTTGAATAATGTGGGGCTTAAGACTCCACCTTGGGGAACACCACGATGTGTGTAGTGCTGAGAAGTTGGCCCATCATCCGTCTTCACGTAGAATGATCTCATGCGCAGGTAGCAGCAGATCCAACGGTATACTCGACCACCAAGACCAACCGATTCGAGGGCGTCAAGTATGGCCTCATGAGAAACGTTGTCGTATGCTCCTTTTACATCTAAGAATAGAGCGACGGATAACCGTCTGCTCAATTTCTGGTGTTGGACGTAGGTTACCAGATCAATGACATTGTCAATGGAGCAACGTAAGCGTCGAAAACCGGCCATGGCATTTGGGTATATACTGTAGCGTTCCAGAAACCACTCTAGCCTGGCAAGAATCATTCGCTCCATGAGCTTCCCCACACAGCTGGCCAGTGCTATTGGGCGGTATGATGTGAGCTCTAGTGGGGATTTTCCAGGTTTCAGAAGTGGTACTAAACGGCTCGTTTTCCATTCTTGTGGGACTTGCCCATCTCGCCAAGATTCGTTGAACACATCCAGCAAAGCTTTTCGTGCACGTTCATTGAGGTTGCATAACATGCGGTAAGAAATGTCATCTGGACCTGGCGATGACGACCGATTACACAATTACCAATTAAAAGAACATTAAGTGCGTTTGAGCTTCGCCTTGAAGAGGAGAAAGCGCAATCGAGCCCCGTTCGCATCGCCTTATGAATTGCCAGCCTCGCTTAACTTCTCGGCGCTCACCACGACCCTGCCGGAAAGAAAAGTACGTCTGTACTGGTAATATTTACTGTTTCAAACTATCCTGCAATGCCTACTGTAAGTACAGCATGCAAAATGCCCTCTATATAAGCCATAAGTCTTTCTTTTGCGATCCTTAAGCCTACAAGCGCGAATGCGCGGCTGCACACTTTGTTGATATTGTTGCTGATAATGATGATTACTCATGCCTGTGCACTTGGGAATTGGTCGGTTTTTAAAGCAACAAACTTAATGTGCAATTCAAATGTCTGACGCTGGTGCGATTCTACGCTTCTGCCACGCAATATTACATGTGTTAAGGGGGCTCCTGGCACTACATTATTATAGTTTTCTTTTTCGAAACAGTTTCGAGCACCGGCGTGGCTGAATTGTAGAACCCATGTTTTCCATGCAGAAGTCCTGGGTTCGATTTCCGCTCGAGCCGAATATTCATATTGTTTATTTATTTGCATCTATCTCGAATTTTCGCCCTCAGGCAACGCTTATTTTTCGCTCATGACGAACGACGTCAACACCAGCGCCGACACCGGATTTTCTGCAAAACGGGCTCTTTGACGCTGTCGCGTTAGAACAGATCGCTCTTTTGTGGAATACCTAGCCACCAATGAAATCATGCGCTCCTCCAAAAACGTGTGGTTGGTGTAATAACTACAGCATCATGCCTCGTTCACATCAGTGACGCCTCTGATAAGACAAGTACTCACTTTTTCAAAGCAAGATTGTGGTTCATTGGTGAATAATAATAATAATAATAATAATAATAATAATAATAATAATAATAAATCATTTATTTAATGTGCCCGGGAACAACCATAAGGTCTTAGTGCAGGCGCATGCAGAAATAAAAAAAAATAACACAATACAGACAGCCTTCAGAAAAAGACATCAAATAAAAAGAGCGAAAACGCAGAGACAAAAATAAATCAACGCAAAGGGGGAACAACAAAAAGGCAACACGAGAATCATCGAATGGGAGTGAAAAATAATGTGGAATACACACAACTATGCAGAAGGCTTCCTGAAAGACAGAAAAAGGGAAAATTTGTATAATGTGCAAAACTATGTTAAGACAGCGCAAAGCTCGGATCAAAACAATGACTGTGGACAATGAAAAACATCAAAATCAAGAAAGTTGACATTATAGAGACTTCGTATTCTCTGAACGGTAGAGTGTTGGAAGAAGCTGGCAGGTACATGAAATGGTCGATTCTCCCTGGTTAACTTACAAGGAATTCGAAAATTAATGCAACTGAGAAGTACAGGGCAGCATATCATACCGTGAACTAGCTTGTAAAGAAATAACAGGTCAGCGCGATTTCGTTGGCAGTAAAGTGATGGCAATGATAATAATCCAGCAGTGTTACAACAAGATCCAGAGTCATTTCTAGCAAAACGATGGTTGTAAATGCTTGGGAATTTTTTCTGGACTCGCTCAATGGCGTTACTGCTGGATTTAGTAATTCTATTCCAGATCACACATGCATACTCAAGTTGAGGAAGGCATATTGCAGTGTATAATTTATGGAAGGCTGTAGGAGAACTGAATTCTCGAGAGATTCTGCAAACACAGCCGAGAGAACGATGGCCGTGCATGGCAGCACGTTTAGTGTGAGGAGAAAAATTTAACGTGCTATCAAAAACAACACCAAGATCACTGATCTCATAAACCTTACATAACGAAACGGTATTCAGACAGAGCATGGAAAAGACATGATAGATGTTTTGCGCGATATACTCGTGAATTTGGTCTTTGAAGTATTCAGGGAAAGGTTGGAGAACACATAATAATAATAATAATAATAATAATAATAATAATAATAATAATAATAATAATAATAATAATAATAATAATAATAATAATAAGTGGGTGACCCTCTCCAGTGACATCGCGGGTCTGTGTCTACCGCGCATTGCCCGAAGGGCGCCGCTCGCTCGCTCTCAAGGTCAATTGATTTGAGCCGTTGATCAAGCTACCGTCCAACCCCTACGCCAGCGTTCAATAAACACCTTTACAACAACAACAACAAGAACAACAACAACAACAGCAGCAGCAGCAGTAATAATAAAAAGTTATAAGGATAATACATTATTATTATTATTATTATTATTATTATTATTATTATTATTATTATTATTATTATTATTATTATTATTATTATTATTATTATTATTTTCTCAACCGCAAATTTTCTTTTAAAAAATGAGCACTTGTCTTATTAGAGTCGTCACGAATGTGAACAAGGCATGGTATACTACAGATATTGCACCAACCACGCGTTTTTGGAGCCACCTGTGATTTCATTGGTGGCTAACTAGTATTCCACAAAAGAGCGATCTGTATTAACTTGATCGCGTTAAACAGCTCGTTTTGCAGAGAATCCGGTGTCGGAGCTGGTGTCGGCGTCTTTCGTTGTGAGCCAAAAATAAGCGTTGCCTGTGGGCAAAAATAAATAAACAATATGAACATTCGGCTCATACGGAAGTTGAACCCAGGACTTCTGCATGGAAAACAGGTTTTCTACAACATGGACATGACTGTGCTTGAAACTGTTTCGAAAAGAAAAACCTATAATAATGTCATGTAGTGTGAGGTGCCCCCTTAACACATGTAATATTCCGTGGCAGAAGCGTAGAATAGCACCAGCGTCACACATCTGAATTGCACAATGAGTGGTTGCTTTAAATCCCTATCAATAAGCGCGTCATGCAAGTATTAAATAGGTACAGGCGAGTGACCTTTCAAGAAACATTACCATATAAAAATGTAAGCACGCTGTTCTTGAGCAGGACGAGCAAAGAAACAATGACACAAGTAGCGGCAAGGAAACCAGACGAGCGCTAACTTAAACTCGCTTGTACGCGTTCCTCGTTCTAAATAAAATGGGCCGAAATAGCCGGGTCAAAAACCAAGACCTGACGCCATTGTGCAGACCGCAGATCCAGCGAAACAAAGAGGTGGTTTTACGGTCGTGTACATCCAAATATTATCAAGTGTTTTACGCCCCAAAAGCACGTTATGATTATGAAGGACGCCATTGTGGAGGACTCCGGAAATTTCGACCAGCTGATGTTCTTTAACGTGCACTGACATCGCAGAGTATGCAGTATATCTAGCATTTCACCTCTATTGAAATGCGACCGCCGCTTCCGGGATCGAACACGCGGCTTTCGGGTCAGAACCCGAGCACTGTAATCGCTATACCACCGCGGTGGGTGGTCGGATACCTGAATATAATTGGTTTCATTACGCTTTCACGAACAGTTAGCAAAGAGGCGCCGACGAGCTGTATAGCATGTCATGTGCATAATGAAATACGTTATTTCGGACGTCTTTTATTATGTGCTCTAGAAACGTAAAGAGCGTTGTTTAAATGAAAGCGCCGTATTTAGAACGCTTAAATTCAGAAGGTCATTGAGCAATCTCGTCCCTGTAATCAATCTCGGCCTTTATTTTAGCTCCTTTTTGATCCCTGAAAAAGATTGTCACTGGCAGTGAATATCGCACGGCCTGTTTCCTTCACTCTATAGCGCAAAAAAAAAAAAAAAAAGACCATTTGTAAAGTGACGCCAACAAACATTAGGGACGTCGAGTCTCTGCATATCCTCAAACCGTCATTACCATATCGTAGGCTGGTATTATTGTCTTGAAATTAGCTTTCTAAGATCACGAAAACGGCAGCGACAAAAGGACGTCCTTAGTTTCTAAAAAAACCCGTGGGGACCGACAACAATACAATCGGACGAAATATGTTGAAAATGACAACAGGCAGCACGCCCTTTTCAAGCAAAGACAAGTGACTTGTGTGCACGCATTCGTTGCAATATAACTGCCGATTCACGATCGAGCAGCCAGCCGACCGCTCGTCGTACGCCTTGCGCTTATCAGTCCGCGATCACGGTTCGCTCTCGGTGGCGATAGTCGATATCGTGCTGCCTTTTTTTCATGTGTATTGTCGTTTTGTCTGCCGCGCGGCATGCGTCATCGCGCCAATTTTGAAAGTTGAAGGTCCGTACGCCACGTGGTGTGAAAAACGGTGAACTAAAAGCGATGTCCCGAATTCCTGGGTATGGAGTCATACCAAGTAAGGCCAGCCCAACGTATTAGTTGGAGGAAGTTACCAGACTATGAGTAGGACTGTTTAGATATGTAGTGAGTTGGTATAGTGTCGTTTGTCTGCGGGAATTATTTTTGTATATTGTATACTTTCAGAGTGCCGCGTGTTGTTTTTGTTTTGGTAAATGTTTGCTGTGTTCTACTTGCCGAGTCTTGACTGAGTTCATAGCCTGGGACCACCCGACTCCGTGACGCTTCCCTGCTCACAAAACTTACGATGATTTATAACGCAGTGGGTACCTCGCAAGTGTACTTGTATTAGTTGCCAAAGAAGCCCACAGGCCCCCACGATCCGTCTCCTCATTTTCTCAATAAAGTTCTGTCTATCTTTCTCTCACGTTGACGTGTGTAATATAGCGTGGTAGCAGAGTAAAATAACGACCACGTGTCACACTATGCGAATTAAGTAACTACTGGGCCGTTAAATGCTTCCAACCCATTACAAAGGGTTCAAGCATAATTCTTCATCATCATCAACCACCGCATCAATAAAGTGCACATAATGCCTTGCAAATATGTAGCGGGTACCTCGCTTCTTTCATTCATTCATTCATCCAGTTTATTTAGACAAAAAAAAATTCCCTAGGTTGAAGGGACTAAAGGCAGTACCTCTGCCTGACTAGGGCCCCTCCACCCATCGCGAGTTTAGACTAACGGATATGCCTCTTTTAGGGCTATCTACAAGCATACCATAAAATTACGCCCATTCTCTCTTACTGTTTCGCGTTCATTTATACGGAACAGGAACATCGCCACCGGCACTGAACGGTGGCTTCAGATACTATGGCGACTTTAAAGATGTGCAGCGCAAGCGCTCCGTCCATGGGGTATTTTACAATAAGCTCTGTTGTGTGTACGGTTTGGCGCGTGCGTGCACCTTCTATGCCGATGTAATCTGTAATTGCATGTTCCCTGAGTGATTGATTTTATTTTTCACGTTTTTTTTTTAATGATAAGGGTGTTTAGGCCAGTCGAAACACCCTATGGTATGGATGTTTTGATAACACCCTTTTCCTAGGGTGTAAGGATGTTAGTTATAGACACGAAAAAAACCCCTTAAAGGTCAACTGCAACGAAATCTGACTTGGGCAGAATTGACTCGTAGTATATGTTGGGTAAGCAATGATAGCGGTAGTGAAAAAGCTTGCAATCGCGCATTTCATTTATAATCGGTGCTGTAATTGTCAGCTAGCAAACGACGCGGAGCCCTAGCGGTGTGCCCGGGCAAATCGGACAGAAACGGAAATGACGTCAATCGCAGCTCACTACCGCCCGTGAGCAGAACTCGCTGCAGCCGCATCCCTTCCTTTTCTGCGTGACGCCCCTTTACGAGCGGCTAATCCAGAAGAGCGAACTATTTTGTGATACGAAATGCGGAGCCGTAGGCTGCTGGAGCATATGTTACGGCTGGGACCAACTTTCACGCTTTTCCGAAAAACGTAAAGCTCAAAAAGCTGTAGGTCATCGGAGTGAGGCGAAAGGAAAGGGAGGTATCGAATAGCGTGGTGGTTTACCCGGCGCACTTCAAAGATGACGAATATAAACACGAGCGGTGTCTCTTCGCCCAAATAGTGTTGATAGTGGGGATCTTCGATTTTCAGACCTCTGGCAGCTATCTGGCAGCCAGAGCTAGCCAGAGGGTCGGCGAGCTAGTTCCGGTTGGGACAGGAAACAGCGTCGTGGTCACGTGTGTGGAGAACCCGAGACAACCCGAAGCTGCCCGAAGATTGCAAAATCGAACGCTGGGCCAGCCAGCGTAAACGTAAACAAACTCGACCGTCGTGGCAGCAAACGAAACATTTCGCCGCGTGCGCGTTGATTTTTCCTGCATTGTCCGCTTGGAAATATGTGGCTAGGTTTGCCGAAGAGCTGAAGTAATATCCTCGAGAAAACGCATTTGCGGTACGACCTCGTTACGCTCGCAAGATAACGCGCAACTCGCCCCGTCCGCGAACAAAACAGCCAGCTGGCGCACGGCGCCTCGAGAACGATGCAAGGTGAGCTGCCGCGCCGCTTTAAAGGAGCACTGAGCACTGGCCCTCTAACGCTTCAAAACATCGGTGCTGACCACATCAACACGTAGTGGCGCTCGCCAGAACTATTGCGGGCGGAAATGACGATAGATGGCGCAGGCCTGTGATTGGATAAATGTAATGTTAGATGTAATTGGGGCGTTGCATCAAAATAAAGAATATTATTGCATTTATTTTTTCTTTAGCGTACTTTTTCACTGAACGCTGAATAGACTAAAGCTCTCTGAACTTTTCAACTTGAAAACTGCAGCGCCGCGAAAGAATGCGCAGAACGCCACAGTACTGAAGGAAACGTGCCGGGAACGCTCCAGGCGCCGTTGTTTGAAGAAACTGAAATAGACGCCGTCGCAACAAGATAGATCACTAAAACTACAAAAAATTATAGAGGCGTTCGCGAGCTGCCTTGTTTCGCACGTGCGGTTCACTCTTCAAGCACCACATTTTTTGTTACCTTCGCAACGGCGCCTCAATACGTTGGAATTAACGGGCAATATGGCATTCAAGCTTCCGGTACGTAAGAGCTTTCAGTTCATTTCATTGGAGAGTCAGCCGACGTCACAGGGCGAGGGAAACGTGGTCAGGTGACCCCGCCAAAAATCGAGTTGAGGGCAGGCGTCCATTTTATTGTATTTTGAATTTTCTAGGCTGAATAACTTCGGAATGCGTGCCCCTATCAGTGCCGTTTTTGCTGCACTAATTTCTTCAGCCTTCAGTCTACACAACCTGCTAGTAAAATATGTAAAACAATGAGGTCTTAAAAGTGTTGGAGGGCCCCTTTAACAAGCTCACGTCTGCTTAGTACATGTCAGTCACTGCACAACGCGACGCAAAATCTCGCGAAAGTGACCGTGTCCCAACAAGAGCTCGAGGATATACCTGCTCAGCTATCGCGTACTACGTCGCACACACGCGTTGACCAACTTGCGTTTTTTCTTTTATAACTTCAGAAATGCGGTGGTATCGGTACCACGAGTGCGCGTCATATCTAAAATAAACTTCTGCATGACGCTTTTTCGACTCGTTCTGGCAGATGTTGCCTGGACCTCTTTTCCAGTCCTGAGTGGCACTTCCAAAACCTCATGTAGCTCAGCTTTCATTTGAGCTACTAGGTGAGAACCGTGTCCAGGGCTGCCATCCTCGCGAGCACAAGCGCTACATATCGGCTTACCGCTTCCGGTGTTGCTAATGTCCATGTTGCTGCTAGCATCGTTACGCAACTGTAAACAACTTGTTATATGAAACATATACGACTGTTCAACATATGTCTGTGCGTACAACCTTTGTACATACCTTTAGCGTCATTTCGTAACGTTTCGCTCAATAAAAAAATTACAACACAGTCACCTTCCCTCCGCATATATGCTTCGCACAACATCGATTCCCAAGGTACGTGGGATCTGCCGAATTTTTTCACGTCGACGCGTCGTAGCGTTACCATACCACATATACTGGCCCGTAGATAGAAGTAGGCTCGCACGCCGATCGCGACCAACCAGCATCACACACTTAAAAACAACTGTCGCGATCTCTGTTTTTCAATCAGGGCATTCTATCACCATCGAAGACCGAACAGTTAAGTTCTGAAGAGGTTCACTCACGCAAACATACGACGGAGCGAAATGCTAGTTCGACCACAATCGTCTTCGCTAAGTGCACAGAAAGCAGGCACGGCACCACAAACGAATACTACTACGAAAAAGGTGGCCGAGCAAGTGGCCATTGCACTCGCCATGCAAGATGGTCGGAGAGACAGAGTGTATAGCGACTCGAAGGTGGCCGTTAGGGCATTCCAAAAAGGCCGGGTAGCCCGTCAGGTAGTTAATATTATGAAAGGTGCCAAAAATAGTGGCAGCTCCACACACTCCATCTTTTGGTTCCCTGCCCATGTCGGGGCGATCGAGGGGGGTTCCTCTGAACCTCAACGAGTCGGCCCACGAGGCTGCGCGTGGCTTTACCGACCGCGCTACCCTCGGATCGGACGACTTTCCCCCCCGGACACAGGGACGCTCCTAGCACTCACAACGAAATTACTAAATTCTTTTATTTAGAGAGAAGGGTCTTCCCCCCGCCTCATTCCAAGCTAAGCAAGCCGCAGGCGGTCACGCTCAGACTCCTGCAAACAAACTCCTATCCAAATCCGGTGACCCTCAATAGCTTATATCCGGACATTTACCCGAATAGCTCTTGCGCAGCCTGTGGCGAGGCTGCTACTTTGCCTCATATGCTCTGGGAGTGCGGGTCGTTGGGCCCGAAGTTCACCAAGGAAGAGTGGGACGCACTCCTGCGAAGTCCCAAGTACGAAGACCAAATCCTGGCCGTCGAGCGTGCTCGTGATCGGGCCGGCAAGCTAGACCTGTCGGTCCCATCGTGGGATTAGCCAGGTGCGCGTTTTATCGCGTTTTGCTGGACCCAATAAATGTTGATTCACTCACTCACTCACTCAAAGATAAACTCGAAAGTTGTCTCCATGCGTGCGTACGAACGTGTACATAACTTTTGAGACATGTGCACGACGCAGTTAGCAGGCAACAGTTCGCCGCGTTGTTCACGCGAAACATAACAGAAGCGATAAACAGTAGCTTCAAATGTTCGCCGCCACTCGTAATCGCCCCATCTCGCACGGCGGAACACGCTTTAGAAGATAACGCCACGCTTAATGACAAGCGAAGGCGCAGTCCCCAGGCGCCCACATAGCAATCCAAGTCCTCACAAAGATGGCGACAAGCGCGTATCGTGTCTTTTCGGCGTCTGCTAGCCCAAAACGTGCCCAAAACCTTCCAGAGAGCTTCCACGACTAAATTGTCCTGGACGCTTCTGGCGACCCTCGGGCTCCCCGCGGGTCGCCAGAACCGTCCAACCCGAGTAAAACGAACGCCAACCGCAAGTGCGCCGCGGGAGGGGCGGAGCAACCCGAGAAAATCGAGCGCGCTCTGGCTGGCTCTGGCAGCCCGCGGGTAGCCAGAAGTTAATCGAAGAGCCCCAGTGAAAAAAATGTTGAATCCTGACGCAGTGCCTTCAATATTGAGCCGCTGCAAACCCAACAGCGGGAAGCCCTGACCAGCGTTTGGAGAAGCGCCGGCGACGAGAGGTATCCGTATTAGGCAGCTTTAGTATCCGCGATGCGCAGCGCCTATAGGGGCGCCACTGAAAGCCGCGTAGCGGCGGCCGTCGGAATCGCAAGCGCGTCGCGTAGCAGACGCCTCATTTCACTGCAAGCATGACGGAAGTGCGCGCGTGCGATTTGCCGCTTTTGCGCGTTCCAAATAATTACTTTTGCGGCGATAGTGTGCGCAAAGGAGCCGCACTTTATAATAGTGAACCAACGCGTGAACCAACGTTTTTTTCTCGACACAGTAGCTTCGTTTACGTGCCATGTGTTTATATAGATTTTGAGGCAGCGCTGTCACACCGGCGCATGGATTTCACGGGTGCGGCCACGCGAAGGGTCAGCGTTGGTAAAACTTTGAAACCAGCACGATAAACTTGTGAAAAAATATCTCGGCGGCTTGCGCTATTTGCGCGAGCCTGAGTCACTGCGGAGCTGGTGGTCACTAGCTTGTTATTATACCAGCTTGGCTACGTATTTGCTAGGTTTTTTGCAAGCTATTACCAAGTGTTGCAAAATGTCGTTAGGTTCTACGTGATAATACGCGTTATGTGACACCAGCGCAACACAAGGAACAAGGGAACAAGGAAGAACACAAACGAGCGCTGAACTTTCAACTGAAGTTTATCTCCGAAACGGGACAGAGTATATAGAAAAAAAAAACGACACGTGAACATAAAAGATTGCAAAGCACGTTTTGCAAAAAAAACAAAACCTAAACAGTGTTAACAGCCCACCTCACCTGCGGCGGTCATGCGCACGAGACAAATATCCAACTTCTTTCTCCGTCAAAGCAATGGACGGGACACTCACGCAATTATCGCCAAGTCTCGCGATCTCTGCTGCCTCTATAATTTCCCGCGTTAATTGAGAGCCACATCGCCCCACCACTCGGCACCTCTCCAAAAGGGGTTTGCACTCACCAGTGTCACAAGTGCTGTAATGAAGGGCTAAGTGCCCGCTGTTCATTTGGCGAACATTGTTGCTGTGTTCGCGCAGCCGATCGTTCACGCATCGGCCAGTTTGACCAACATACTGTTTTCCGCATGCCAGCGGGATGCTGTAGATGACGCCCTCTACACATTCCGTGTAACGGTTCCGATGGTTCACCTGGCAACCAGGTTGTTTCTTTTCCAGCGAAGTGGTTTTTGCGGCAAGCCGGGAGAGCTTCTGAGGAGCACTGAATGCCACGCGAACATGAGCACGTTTGGCTACCTTTTCAACCCGTGGGAAACACCATGGATATAAGGCACAACGGCCGTTTTCATTTTGCTACACTCAGAAGTAGCACATCCCCGCTCAACCAGGCTATGGCGAGACTTGTAACTTTTCAGTATAGCCTCAGCCACCGAAACCACCACATGCCTTGGATAACCCGCTTTTTCCATGCGGTCAACTTGCTGCGTGAACGATCCATGAAGGGCATGCACGCATGACTTCTTGAGAGCATTCTTCATGCACATCTTAACAATGCCCCTTTTTACTAATTTGGAGTGCGCCGACTGATAAGGCAAAAGTGGCTTCCGAGCACGCGGCTCATAACCCCAGCAGATATGATTAAGACGGCAATGGCCGATGCGTGAACGATAGGCTGCGCGAACACAGCAACAATGTTCGCCAAATGAACAGCGGGCACTTAGCCCTTCATTGCAGCACTTGTGACACTGGTGAGTGCACACCCCTTTTGGAGAGGTGCCGAGTGGTGGGGCGATGTGGCTCTCAATTAACGCGGGAAATTATAGAGGCAGCAGAGATCGCGAGACTTGGCGATAATTGCGTGAGTGTCCCGTCCATTGCTTTGACGGAGAAAGAAGTTGGATATTTGTCTCGTGCGCATGACCGCCGCAGGTGAGGTGGGCTGTTAACACTGTTTAGGTTTTGTTTTTTTTGCAAAACGTGCTTTGCAATCTTTTATGTTCACGTGTAGTTTTTTTTCTTTATACTCTGTCCCGTTTCGGAGATAAACTTCAGTTGAAAGTTCAGCGCTCGTTTGTGTTCTTCCTTGTCCCTTGTTCCTTGTGTTGCGCTGGTGTCACATAATGAACCACCAACTTGCCCAAAAATGTGCCCTCTTAAGATAATACGCGGTTTTGGCGGGAACATGGCACGTGAGTAGATACGCTAATTACGTGATTCTTGCGAGAACGCTTCACGTGATTAGTTACCTGACTTTCACGTGATTAGTTACGCACCAACATATACTCACCAATTACATGCTAAAGAAAACATAGCAACCAGTAGCTAGCAGCACCAACAAGAACAGAGAAAAAAAATTACACCATCTCCCGCTAAAGGGAACCATGTGTAGATGTGAAGCAGCGGGCGCTAACGCTTACACTGGCCGTGGCGTTGACGCTGGCGCTATCGCAGCGTTCCACAGGAGAGAAAACTGGGGAGGCGCAAAGCACGCAGTGATGGAGCGGTGTTTCCTACTGGAACATGCCAATCGCTGCTAATGGGCAATGAGAGACAGAAGATTCCGACTGTACACAGAGACCCGCAGTCGGCTTTTAGTTAACGCGCACGCTGCGAATTTTTATTATTCAACAACGCACAGGAGAAATCTCCCACCGGCACCACCTTGGAGGTCAAGATCCATTGCCATATATACGCGATGGACAGTGAACGGTTGTGCAGCGCGAGCAGTCGGTTTTTTCAACCAAGAAACTCGCTAGCAGACGCTGCCTGCGTCGGCGTCACGAGGCGAGAGAGGGGGGAGCGTAGGAGAGGAGAGAGGGGGGGACGCGCATGCGCAGTGGGGTGTGGACGCTGTGGGCAGGGATGCCTAGAGGGAGAGAGGGGGGGAGCGTAGGAGAGGAGAG
>JALIZH010000342.1:0-25898 GCA_030522465.1 Rhipicephalus appendiculatus
AAAGAATTTCTTGCTTGCTATGGAAGGGGCAAGATGACGTTGCCCTGTAAACGCGCACTCGTAGACACATGCACATAAAACCCAAAAGTACACACAATGCCCGCATGGAAACATACAAATGCATATGCACAACATGAGAAGTGAACAATGCACATACAGAAGCATACATTTTCACAATAACACACACACGCACGCACGCAAACACAAACACACACACACACGCGCCCACGCACGCACACACACACACACTCACATACAGACATACACACACGCACACGCACTGACACACACACACACATACAGACATACACGCACACACACACATACAGACATACACACGCACACACACAAACACACACATACAGACATACACACACGCACACGCACGCACGCACACGTACGTACGTACGTATATTTCAGACGCGTGGTTCAGGCTCGGCATAGATACGAAGGGTTTCGCATAATCTCGGCGAGAGTGGTTTTCTGCGCGCCGTCTCGCATCGCTGGCTTGAAAGCTAAGACAGGAATGTCACAGCCGAGGAAAGGAAGGCCGTCAACTTCTTCGCAAGCGCCATGACAGGGGCGAGGAGGAGAAACTCTGCGCAAGAAGTTTTTTTTTTTTTTTTCATCTGTTTCGTGCATCGCGAATAATGTGCGGTGGTCTTACTTCCATGAAAGAAAAAAACAAAAATGGTCTTGACGATTCTCCCAGAGAAAAGCAGATTTATTGTGAAGTATATTGATTCATTGCGCAACCGGTTCTGGGGTCCGGGAGCACAGACGGCGTCGCGCTGCAAAGCTGGAGGGCGCGGGTTCGATCCCGGATGTATGTACCACGTTTAAATGAGGGCGAACTAAAAAAGAAACAGTAATTCATACTTCACTTTAGGTTTACCATTAACGATACCATGTACGTAAAATTAATACAGAGTACCACAGTGCACTTTGCGCCGTGAAGATATCGAGGAGTTGTCGAGCAAAGCCCCGAGAATTTTTCTAGATAATTTAAATGGAACATCTGTCGGGTGCCACCTCTTCAGTCGCATGCCACCTCCGCATAATATTTGTCAGGCGATAGCAACAATCAATAACCCATAATATAATCCAGCAAGCCTAAATGTCCAGATGCTGTGCATGTTCTCGGATGTACAATTATTTTATTTTTTATTTTTTGCCAGGAGCGTGGCGTCATTATTTTCTTTTCGGCAATTCAATAGCGCAGTATACCCAAAACGACCAATATTTCTGTTCAGCATAAGTGTTCCTGTTTTTTATTATTACTGCGATAGTAATTATATGGACACTCTCGGCGGGGCTTCGCTGTCGCCGTCAGTTTCATGCGCGCTCTGTAATAGTCATCTATCGATCTGAACACTGAACATGGCAGTAAGTCCGACTCTACGTGTAATGTCTATAGGAGCTTCTGTGAGTGGTTAGACTCCAGTTCTATTTATCTATTTATTTCATGCAACAGTTCCCGCTTTGTCTGAGCAGTCTTTGTGCGTGCCGCAAAGAGTTGATACTTGAAATGTCGTCTCACCTACACTCAAACTTTAACTTACGCTTGTTCTCAACGTCACGGAGCGTGGGCGATCCAACTATCCTCGACTACAGCGAGCCGTCAGATTCCCAGAACTTGGCGCACATCGTGCAACCCACACGGCTGTGTTCACCAGTGTCGCCATTCATCATTTCACTTCTGCACCGCACCCAACCTCACAAAGAAGAGCGTATACTCTGCGAGGCGAAGTCGATGCGCGGGAATCTAGCATGCAGCTACAGCGTCGCATCTCGGTAAACGGGGACAATGCATGGCGTGACCGAAAGAAGACCGCGAGCCATGGCTTCCGAAACGGAACCGCGACAGGGCGTCCGGAGATACGGCCGGAGGAGACTTGGTCGAGTTACACACGCCACCTCACAAAGCGTGGGCTAGCGCTATCGCCCACCTCGGAGGGACGGTTTGTTTATTCCAAAGAAGACGTGCTCGAATGAATTCCTAAGGAAGTTCTCGCCAGCCAACGTTTCGCTATCGTACGAGCCGGATGCGATGCGAGTGCCATTCGCGGTAGCGCAGTTCGCGGTATATATAATGCCGAAGCGACAGTTCTATAGCTTCGAGCTAGGCGCGTGTTTTCATCCTAGAGTTTCCTAATAATACACTAGAGGGAACTCTGGCGCTATAGTGTGTATGGGAGCTGCAACGCACGGCGCTTCAGCCAGCATGCGAATTACGGGTGGTACACGGATTTGTCTAAGCTTCGGTCTTTCGGCTCCGTTTGGCTCCGTCTGATCGGGAGCCGCGGTTTTGCCGCAAGACGAAGTTCAGCAAATGTTCAGCAGGGACCATTTCACCACCTGAATCTTTTAGGCTCACCAATTCAAATCGGCTCGCGAAGTTCACAACGATCAATTCTTTTATCAGAAACGAACACCAAAACGCAACAATAGACGAAGCCACAAGTGCCTTCGAAGCCGCAAGCACGAATATCAGGTGCATCCGTGTGCGAGCCATCATTCCCATGGCGGCTGAACGATCGCAGCGCCAGAGTTCCCTGTAGGTAATAGTAGGAAACTATGGTTTCCATATCCTGAAGAATGCGGTAGCGGGACTTCCGGTCGCTGTCAGATACGGTAGAGCCACGTTACCTGAGCAGAAACGTCACGTGTAAGGTCAGTTTGTAGAGCGGCACGTTTGCGTCGACTATGGTTTTGGTAGTAGCGTTAAGGCCCGTTCACACCTGCGACCAGCATCAGTCGCGCGACCACCTGCGAGTGGCGAGCGAAAAGCGACCCAGGGAGAATGATGTTCACATCTGTGTGCGATATACCCATTGTCACTCAGAATTCCCGTCTGCACCCATTTGGCTCGCGTAGTCACTACCCCGTATAGTAAACTGGCGTCCTGTTCCTGCACATGTTGATTGGTTCAATGGTTTGCGACTGTAGTCGTGCGACTGAAAAATCGAGCATCGAGCGACTGAGCTGAAGTAGTCGCTTTGCGAATAAAACGGCAATTGGCGACGCGACACGTGACAGTCGCGCGTGTGCATGAGCCTTAATGTTCGTTCACACCTGCGACCCGGGCCAACCATTGAGCCTGGCAAAATAGCGATGCTTGCGCAACGCCAGCCAGAACCTTTCTCTTTCGTTCAAATATTACGGCGATGGTATGACGTCATGCGTGACATTTCAGATCGGGTCATGTGTCACCGAGCTGTGTCACTCTCTTGCATGTTAAACAGCGACCGTGAGTTCCGCTCTTTAGCATACGACAACACACCTGGTTGGCGAGATGTAACACTGCTGCATGCGAAACGAATAAATGGATGTAAAGAACTGAGAACTGAGACATTATCGAAAGCACTTCCCCCACAGCGCAGTGTTCTATCGCGTAGCAAAGTAAAAACTGAAGCCAGTTCCGCGTCTGTGAAATCCGAGTAAACAGCGAAGCTGTCGAGCAAGCGCCACCTCTCGGCGAACGTAGATTGAGTTCTCTCTGCATCTTTCCTCATCATCATCGTCTTCTTCTCCTTTCTTCTTGATTTAATTTTGCTTCCTTTATCTCTTTGTACAGCTACTGCTTCTTCTTTCTTTTATCTTTCTTTATCTGATGGTCCCTGAGTGGGCGTAGCCACGTGACGTTGAGTTTACTCGCGTCTTGTGGACCGAATAAAGTTGTTTCACTCACTCACTCTTTCTATATTGCCCTCTCACCTTCTTTCCCGCTTCCTAACACTCACTTCTTTCCCACACCTTGCTACGCTTACTGTACATGGTTTGCTATGGTTTTACTGGAGGTGAAGGATCAATGCATTCGAGTGAGAAGAAAAGGAACGCAAATGTGTAGGCTACCCTAATCCTTTATTAGATGTCTGGTGCTGGCCCTCGCACGTCGGCGTTCGTGTGCGCTGGTGCATTCCTTGGGTTCCCAGTTCCCCACTCCCATTTCTGATAGATAATATTACTTCGTCCTAATGGCTTAACTTGGTTTTTCGAGCGCTGCCGATAAGCATCACGGAGGCCACGTGGGAGGAGGGGCGTGGTTGAGATCTGCTCCGTTAGATGCGCAACGGCGCCCCTTGCTCACAGGAAAAGTCTGCTCTTTCAGCGAACTCACTCAATTTTCATTAGTTATCCTGATAGCCAATCGACCCTCATTTTGAGTGAAGTTATGCCATGAAAACGTATGTATCCAATATAACTCTTAACTTGAGACATTTTTCTGAATATTCGGTAAATCGGAAGTGAACGACCGGAAGTACTTGGAAGAGAAGACTGTCATTCCGTGCTCGTACCACTAATAAGGAGAGAACGTTGACGGGCGGCCTGTGCAGCCGGTGGTCCAGTATATGAATTGCACATTTCAGTAAAATTCTGACTTAGAGATGACTGAATTATTAACCCGCGTTTCCATGATCGCGTGATGGTCCTTTCCTTGGGCCGTTCTGCAGGCTGACGAACGCTGGAACGAACGTGAAAGGCGCCATGCCGATTCAGCGAGAAAAACAGCGTTCCGTGAACGGCCGCTACCAAGAAAGAGAGAAAGAAGGAGAAGACAAGAGAGAAAGAAAGAAGGAAGGAAAGAAAGAGAGAAGGAAAGAGAAAGAAAGAAAGAAAGAAGGAAAGAGAGAAGGAAAGAGAAAGAAAGAAAGAAAGAAGGAAAGAAAGAGAAAGAAAGAGAGAAGAAAAGAAATAAACGAAGAAAGAAGGAAAGAAAAAGAAAACAAGAGAGAGAGGGAAAGAAAGAAGGAAAGAAAGAGAGAATGAAAGAGAAAACAAGAGATAAAGAAAGAAACAAGGAAAGAAGGAGAGAAGGAAAGAGAAGACAAGACAGAAAGAAAGAAGGAAGGAAAGAAAGAGAGAAGAAAGGAAAGAAAGAAAGGAAGAAAGAAGGAAAGAAAAAAGAAAACGAGAGAGGGAAAGAAAGAAGGAAAGAGAAAGAAAGAGAGAAGAAAGAAAGAAACGTAGAAAGAAGGAAAGAAAAAGAAAACAAGACAGAGAGAGGCAAAGAAAGAAGGAAAGAGAAAGAAAGAAAGAGAGAAGGAAAGAGAAAACAAGAGAGAAAGAAAGAAACAAGGAAAGAAGGAGAGAAGGAAAGAAAGAAAGAGGAAACAAGAGAGAAAGAAAGAGAAAGAGAGAAGGAAAGAAAAAAGGGAAGAGAAAGAAATAAATAAGGAAAGCAAGAAAGAAAGAGAAAACAAGAGAGAAAGAGAGAAAGAAAGAAAGAAAGAAAGAAAGAAAGAAAGAAAGAAAGAAAGAAAGAAAGAAAGAAAGAAAGAAAGAAAGAAAGAAAGAAAGAAAGAAAGAAAGAGAAAAGCAGCAGGTCAGGCACGCCCACGTCATGCTTCGTTTGCCTCTATTCCCCAGATTTAAGCTCCCCGGGGACGATTCAGAGCACTAAGTATTCTACTATGACACACGGTTAAGCTGTCCCTCATGAAGAAATAGTACGAAAGTTACACACAGGGAAGTTTATTGCATACTCAGCAGTTCAGGTGAGTACAACTGCAACGGGTAACAAAATGACTTTAACGGCACGTACAAACAGGAAGGCCACAGGTACGATGTAACTTATGGCACTGCGGCACTATCCCAGATCATGGATCGTTTAGAAAAAATTGACGGTAGATCCACGAGGTGAATGATGATGAGATTGGGCGAAGCTCCTGGAAGTAATCATCGGTTAAACCGTGAAATTTCTTCCGTTAATTCGCCCGATAAAAATGACGTGAAACGATTGATTAAATGTTTTATCAAACTTTTATTGCTGGTTTCCGTTGTCCTTTCATTATGACCGCTTTGTGGTCGGTGAAATGTAAGCTAAGTGGTGCTTGCACTGGTTGCAGCGGCATCCTTATCCATACGAGCACACACCGACGGCAACGAGCATCGTCAACTACAAACCTGTATCGCGATATGGTTTTGATTATAAAACCATTGCTTTAGAAAACACCTGGCGTCTTTCGTTAAGCAGCTGGCGTCTTTTCGTTTTGCTTTAGAAACATCTGGCGTCTTTTCGTTTTGCTTTTAGAAAACATCTGGCGTCTTTCGTTGGTTTATTTCATCAATCAACGGCGTTTTGAACAAAATTTTTATTGTTTAATCATGCACAGGAGAAATGCCAATGGCTGCTAATGGGGAATGAGAGACAGAAGAATTCGGCTTTTAGTTAACGCGCACGCTGCGAATTTTTTATTGTTCAACAACGCACAGGAGAAATCTCCCACCGGCACCACCTTGGAGGTCAAAGCGTAAGACTGGTTACGCACTACGACGAGGGACGAACGGGTGCCGCTTTAAGGAGCTTCGCCCCTAAAAGAACACAGGGAAGTTTATTGCATACTAGTAACGGCAGTTCAGATGACTATAACTGCACTTGGTAACAAAATGACTTGAGCAAATGGGACATACAAACAAGAGAACATAAATACAATGGAACTGCGATGCTAGCACAGATCTCGAATCACTGAAAAAACAAGAAAACCCTGAAACACAGGCGACGGAGTGGTGACCAGACGTTCGCTAAACTGCATGGTTCCCTGGTCTGAAGAAATTACCCACGTAGGTGGACTCCTTATGCGGGTATTTTAAAGTTTATATTTACCGTCTCTTCATCATGAATATCGAATTAGTTTTTGTTTCAATAACATAATTTTATAGCGCACTCATCTTTTACACAAATATACTTCTACACAGGATATTGTCATGACAGCGGCGTTCCACGATGTCCAAAAAAATTGAAGGACACTATAAATTCCAAAAGTGTGTTCGGCGAAAGCCTGTGCCCATTCTCCGAACCGCTTGCCGTGGAATCATTGCCGGGCCGCTTGGGAGCCAACCGACTAACTCGACTCCTGCAACGAGACGCCTGACGAAGGAGCGTTGCCGCGCGCGCCGCTGCGCCAACGCGTGATTGCTGCGAGTTTGAGGGGACACGGACGGACGGACGGTCGGACGCCGCAGCCGCTGTGCCATAACGTGATTACTGAGAGAGTGTGAGGCAGAGAGGCCACAGCTTGCACCGCTGCAGGGCACGGACGGACGGACGGACGCCAGTATGAGTCATGAAAGGCTTTCGCCTTAACCCTTTCAGGCGCCACCTATGAAAAACTGTCTGTAAATGTGTCAAGCCGATACAAAGTTATTTCAAGGCACTCAATATTGTATTGTAAAAACTTTTCAGCGCGAACAGGACGGAGCACACGAAGAGGACACAATACGAGCGCTGTCTATCAACTGAAGTTTATTAAAACGAAAATTTACACAGCCGCCCCACAACCAACATAAGCATGCGCAGAAAGTCACGTGACACCAAAGAATTCATTGAGCTTACGTACTTCACAATCTAGTAGACAAACGGATGGTTCAGGTATGCAGTCATCACCCGTATCTTTAATAAAATACGCTTCTGCAAGTTCCCTTGCCCTTCTGTCTTTATGTTTCAGCAAAATGACAGTGTTGTCGAAAAAAGGCTTACACCCACATGCCCTACATGTGGGTGTAAGAAGGAAAGAAAGAAAGAAAGAAAGAAAGAAAGAAAGAAAGAAAGAAAGAAAGAAAGAAAGAAAGAAAGAAAGAAAGAAAGAAAGAAAGAAAGAAAACAGCTGTAGGTCAGACACACCCACGCCATGCCTCGCTTTCCCCCCATTAACCCCATTGGGGAAGACCTCCTTTTAAACTCCTCGGCGATTGCCCTACTATGGCACAGCACTAAGCTGTCTCTCATCAACAAAAAGAACGTGTTCAGAAGAAGTTTATTCCGTCTTAGTACGCAGCAAACAATAGGAAACAGTGTCTATACATCAAGGACAGTAATGAACACACACAAACGACTAATCACAATATACATGAAGCGTTATTACAAATATGTCCAAGTCCACAGGATGTCTGTAACACATGCTACTACGGACTAACACACACACTTATCGCAATATACACAACTGACGTGACGGCGTATATACAAAATATACATAACTTCACCAGCATGCCAGTATATATGTACATCAGATGTTATGGCACGGGCTATTTACATAATTCCATAGTGATGGCACGACAGTTCTATACAAGAACCCACGGTTACGGGGACATGCAAACGTAGAAAAGTAAATTTAAACACATTATAACTGTCTGATGACCTGGCTACAAGAACCAGGCCAGATGAAAAAAATTGAAGGACACTTTGTACATTCCAAAGTGTGTTCGGCGAAAGCGTGTGGCCATTCCACTGACGGAAAGACGGACGGAAAGACCGACGGACGGACAGACGGACGGACGGACAGACGAACATCCGGACGGACGGACGGACGGACATCCGGATGGACGGATGGACAGACGGACATCCGGACGGACGGACGGACGGACGGACGGACGGACGGACGGACATCCGGACGGACGGACAGACGGACATCCGGACGGACGGACAGACGGACATCCGGACGGACGGACGGACGGACAGACGGACATCCGGACGGACGGACATCCGGGCGGACGGACGGACGGGACGGACATCCGGACGGACGGACGGACGGACGGACAGACGGACATCCGGACGGACGGACATCCGGACGGACGGACGGACGGACGGACGTGAGCATGAGACATTAAAGGCTTTCGCCTTAAAATCGCAGCATATCCACGAAGTGAATGGTGGTGAGTGGGCGAAGCTCGGAGGGATCATTCGGGTAACCGTGAATCCCCCCGTACATTGCCGATCGTGAGCTGGGCACGAGCGTCGCCGACTTGTGTTCCGGGCGCTCCCAGCCTCAGCGACAACGCCAGTTCGCGTTCCACGACAGAGGAAGACGATGCCCCTACTCAGACGCCGAAGTCCACACCAGTGCTCGACGCAACGCCTCGCCTCCGCATGCATCGCCACAGAACGCTGCTGTGAGTTGTGAAAGCCACGCGTCCTTGGCTATGGGTTGTGCCGCCGTGAGTACCGGAGTCGCCGCATGCTCCGCAGATACCGGCTTCCCTGGTTTTGCATGCGACTCACACGAGAGCACTGTGGAGCTGACTACCTCCTCTCTGGTGGTCGATGGAGTCCACCTCCGGTGCTCGACTCCGAGTACCGCGTCGGCCCGACGATCCCAATTATAACAGCGCCATCTATCCTCTTTAATCGTCAACTATACGAAAACCACTAACGCCATCTAGTGATATTATTTCCAAGGACATATACACACAACACCATCTAGTGAGCAATTCATGAAAGTAGAGCTGGCTACATACTATGTACTATGTACGGAGGAGGGAGCGACCCACTCCCTGAGGAGCTTCGCCCCTAAAACCAGCCGCACCCGTCCGTCGACCACTGACAGGAAACGGCATGACCAGAACAACGACCTTATTGTTAAACCGCGTTGTTAAACGAATGACTGGAGTGCACGGTTGCCTGGTCTAGAGAAATTACCCACGTAGATGGAATTTTCTAGCGTCAATTTAAAGTTTTATATTTACATTAGTAAAACACATGTCGAATTGGTTTTTCGGTCATTCACACAATCTTAATGCGTTCTCTTCTTTTATACAAAGACACTTCTTCGCAGATAATTCTCAGGGCAGGGGGGGTTTTACGATGTCCAAAAATCTTGAATGATCTTGAGAAGAATCCTGCGGTCGAAGCAAAAATTATGCATGTAGAAAAAAAATGGAAGCTTCGTACCAATGGTGCCAAGCCTGAAGGAAGAGCGGAGCTTGATGGCCTTTTTTGTTTATCTTTATTTTTCTCTTTATCTCCGTTTTTTGTATCTCTTTTATTTATCCGTTTCTTTGTTCGTCTGTTTCTTTTCTTCTTTCTTTCTTTCTTTCTTTCTATCTTTCTCTCTTTCTTTCTTCTTTTCTTTCTTTGTTTCTTTCTTTGTTTCCTTGATTCTTTCTTTTTCTCTCTTTCGTTCTCTTTCTCGCTTTCTATCTTTCTCTTTCTTCCCTTTCTCTCTCTATAACTATTTATCGTATACTGTCTCTTTATCATTCTGTCTGTTTCTTTTATTCCCCTTCTCTATGTCTGTCTACATTTTTATCTTTCTTTCTATGTTTGTATCTTTCTTCCCTATATTGCTCTGTATTTTTCTTTTTTTTTCTTCTATCGCTCCCAATTTCTCTCTCTTTTCTCTCTCTCTGTTTTTCTCTTTCTCTCTGTCTATACCTCTTTCTCTCTCTCTCAATTTTTCTCTTTCTTTCTCCCTCTCTCCTTCGCCTGTTTCACGTTCTCCACTTCGCCTGTTTCACGTTCTCCACTTCGCCGTTCAACGCTCGCACCTGCTGTACTCGGCAGCGGGACTTGCCCGATTCATGTGAACAGGAACAGCTTCGCTGTTAAAAAATAATGGACTTTGCTGATATCGACCTTTGACGAATTTCCTTTGCCTGTTCTTTTTTTTTTTTTTTTTTTTTTTTTTTTTTTTTTTGGAAATCTCGCGTAGCCCAGAACGTCGAAGAAGGTAAAAGCGAAGCGGGAGCTTAGAGTGGTTTGTGCGTGTATGAAAAACGAGTCTTTTTGAACTAGCTCACACTCCTCGGCTTGAAGAGTTGACTGAGCTTTCAACTCTCGAACCTAGTTATCAAGAGCCAAATGCATGTTTGGCTTGGTTTTGCAAAGACTATACACGTAGTGTTTCATTAAAGTAAGGCTTCTAGTCTTCTTCTTCTTGTTCATGTGGCTGAACCATGCGGCGGCTTCAGTAGCTCCGATCTAGGCACTCTTCCGCTCTTGGTAAGCTTCCTATAACGTGCTAATCTGGCCTGCCTTTGCTCCGGTGTTTCAGCAGGCGACTTTGCCTTTTCTTGAGAATTCGCAGCCGGCCGGCCGTCTAGGTATATATACTGCATGATTGGGTTTAGCCTGTCGCTTACATTGAAGCGCATGCACAGTCGGCCCAGCTGGCGCTCCATCTATTGCGACAGTGAGCGACCAAGCGCCGGCGAAACAGCAGTTCGAAACCTTCGCCCGGTCACGTGGTACCCCAGCGGTGAGGCTCCGAGCAAGTGCAGCTGCGACGCCTCTTCGCAGCGAATCACTAGCGTGACGTCACGCCCGCCACACTTGCGCTCCGGCGGCTCAAGGTCATCGTGACGCGAGGAATGACCTTGGGAGACATGGCATAGTCTACAGATTTCACTTGTTTTAAAAGACATCGGCGGTGGTGAGGGGGGTGAGTTGCGTCGAAATTGTTGTTCTACGCGACGTTTTGTCCGCGGACGCGATCTGCCCGAACCTAGCTATTTACAGCTTCTCTGAAAAAAACAAAAACAAATCGTTAGATCACTTGCGCTTTCGTATTACGGGTTCACTATGTGAGACAAGGTTGACGTCGTCCACAATGGAGCGCGACTGCGTATACACTGTTCCACTTTCAAAGGTCTTCCTATCACGTTTATCGATTTCATTTCTGCCTCGCATGCAAGGCACATTCGCTCCAATGTCCTCGACACGGCAAACACGAAGACGCGAGCGGAAGAAATATTTAATATGCGGGGATGGTTTCGCGAAGTCGGTTGTACAAATGAGCAGCGGTCCATACATAGCGCGAAAAAGTAAACAACCACTAAGTAAGCAGGAGAAATTAGCAATAAAATTAAGGCAGCTTCGCACTAGGGGTGCCAAGCCTGATGGAAGTGCGGAGCTGGGCAGCCTTCCTTGTTATTCTTCGGTTTTCTTTTTTCTTTCCTCTTCTGTTTCTTTCTTTTTCTTTTTTTCTTTTTTCGTTTGTTTCTGTCTTTTTTTTCTGTCTTTATTTTTATTTATTTCTTCCTCTCTCTTTATCTAATTCTTTCTCTTTCTTGTTCTTTATATTTTTCTTCCTATTTTGTTCCTTTTCTCTCTCTTTCTATTTTGCGATTGCTTCCGCGCTTTTTTTTTCTATTTTTATACGTGATTTCGCCTGCGTTACGCAAAGCCCACTAGTAGTTTTTTTTTCGCTGATGATGATAAGTGATCATCATCAAGGCGCTCGAAGAACAAGAGGGATGAGACTTCTCCTTGGCGCGAGCGCGCGCTCAATATGCTGCTCACGGAGCGTCACGCCAAGCGACGACGACAGCATACTATACAGCATACTACAGCACACGACAGCACACGACAGCATACGACAGCATTCGACAGCCCGGTCCCCAAAAGTGTTCCTCACTTAAAAAGCAGGAAACGAGTTTCACAAAGCAAAATTGTGTCAACAGATGGGGGCTGACCAGAACCGATCAATAACACTCGCTGCTAAAGAAGTTTCGGTACATCGTACCGCTTCTAAAAAAAGGAGGGAAACGATGGCCATCCGTAATTAATATAAAAGTGAGCATGATTAGCTCAGCTTGTTGTCCCTTCAATTCTTGTTACTGTTCCCTGCACAAAGCTTAGCTTCGCTTAAGGCTCAACGTGTTCGGTTCCAGTCGATACAAAAGACATTGGCTTCCGGGCGCGTCCGGTCGCGTTGTATTAAAACTCGATTACTCGCACGGTCGTTTCCATATCTTTCCTTCTGTGTCATTTATTTAGATTCTATTCTTTTTTACTTCATTTGCACTGCCGTGCAAGTATTAACGCCATCGCCTGGGCGCGCTGTCCCACTTAAACTTTCGCGACACGCTTAGTCGTAAGAGACACTGGCAAAGTGCCTGCGCGGTACTTAAACTGCTTCTGTGTTGTTCCGTGCAGTGCTGTCGAAGCTGCCTGAGCGAAATGTGGACGTCTCCAACGAAGTGCGTTTCATGCCCGCGTTGTTGCCACTTTCTCTGACGTACAGCAGCCTTGGCCGTGCTGCGCGGAATTACCGAAGTAGATTGTGAAGGACGCGTCCCAGCTTGCAGGCCCAGCTGCTGCGCAGCGATCATTTCGGCGTACTTAAAACAAAGTCCTCGCGACGAAGTTTCGTGAAGTACATGGCACGGAGGAGCGCTTTCATTCGGATGACCCTCGGAATTTTACTTTTCGCGAAAGTTTTTCGAAGTTTCAGGCGTTTGCTCCTCTGCGGCGCTCGCGATGTTTGCTTGTTCCGCTTGATTCGCAATTTCACCCTATTGTAACGCTGATTTTATTATTTGTCTTTACAATTCACTCCGTCGTGATTATCTGCCAGCAGCTGTTTCTAAAACCTGCATTTATTATGTACGTATAGGCTCTTAGGTGCAGTGTGATTACTGTATTGTGTCTTTAAAACTTCGGGCGTGGCAAATGAGAAACGATTTTATTTCTTTTCGCACTCGTTACCGCGCGCTTGTTCGGTAGGCCATTTTCATCGACAGTGCTCCTTAAAGGTCACTCGTTTTAAAATCAAATGCAGATTTGTAATTTGTCTTTTGTTTTATTATTTATCTTTTTTTTTTGTCAGATTCCTACCAACGTGTGTGAGCGCTCTATTGCAAAGTGAACTCATGTAAGCGAACTGTCCGTTGCCATGTTATTTTCATTTGTTTTCGTTTGCTTTATATGTTAGTTCCTTACTTGTTCATTTTTGTTTTTCGACAACTTTTTTTTTTTTTTAGCGCTGCCCAACTTACTGAAATGGAATGGCCGGGGGTATAAAAACCTCGACCTTTACGCAGAAAAGCAGCTAGAACAGAACAGAAATTTCTGCTTCTTCGTCGTATATTTACTATATTTAATTGAGATTTCTCGCAATGAAGGTAAGTATACGTTCAAAAATTAAGAATCCATGTCCATTCTACGTAATGACCTTATTATCGCGCCTGGGTGACGACAAACGAAGTGTGCACCCCGTGATCTGTTTTAGTTGACAATTTTCAGAACGTTGCCACAAGAGATGGTTCTGTGTCCGTGGTCGGTGCTGATGGAGTCGCCTTCAGTGATGTTTCATTATCGAAAACCTTTCGCTCGTCCATGCCACTTGACTCCGATTATGTAACACGCACTTACACATAGCTAATTGATTTTCATATATCTGTGCCCGTTTTATGTAGATGTGTATCGCATTTCTTTGCAACCTCCTCGGCCTACGGATCGACCGAACAAACGGCTGGCTATCTAACGCCTACACCGGTTCAATGTGAAGATGTGGTTTAAAAGCGTAAGGTAGTTGAGACGTCACAGACCACACTAATAATAATAATAACAATAATTACCGATGTTTAACGTCCCAAAACCACGATATGATTATAAGGGACGCCGTAGTGGAGGGCTCCGGAACTTTAGACCACCTGTGTTTCTTTGACGTGCGCCTAAATATAAGTACACGGGCCTCAAGCATTGTCGCCTCCATCGAAAAGGCGGTCGCCGCGGCCGAGATTCGATCCCGGAACCTTCGGGTCAGCAGTCGAGCACCATAACCCCTAGACCACCGTGGCGGGTTTCACAGAGCACACGGACATGCAAAAGCTCGAGCGCGCGGCATATGTACACTGGATAAAGCCACATAAAAGTGTGAAAGGGAAGCTGAAGCTTTGTTTTCTAATAATTTTACATGTGGGATAGTAGTTTGGTACCTGCTGAATTCAAAAACTAATGTGAGAGTTCTCAAACTTGAACGGAAATGGCATTTCATGGCTATAAAATAGCATTTCATGGCTGTCAAGCTGCGACGAAGCAGCTTTTTCTCTTGCCACTTTTTTTTTTCGTTTTATCGTGTAAACGAAGAACGGAAATGAAAACATGATTGACTGATTGATTGATAAACAGCGGCTGCGGCAACAGTGCTTCTTGAGAAGCTGAGCGAGCGCCATGACGTCATCTACGGTATGCCGCGTCATCTGCGCAACAGCAGCAGAGTTGAAACATGGCCTCCGCGATCAGCTCCGGCAACGGCGCCCAGACGGATCTAGTCACGAAGGCTGTGGTTGAACATACGAGGGACGCTTGTTCACGTGCTGTATACTTTCTTGAGTCTCCAGTACATAAACAGCGCTGTCGCATAATGAGACGTCACATGAGGACATCATCACATTACAGCATCGCTTGATCAAAGGTGTACCGATCACGGAGGCAGTGTAAAACCAGGTGAGGTGTACGAAGCTTGCATTGACCCCGATCTTGGAGGCAGTGCAAAACCGCGTAAGGTGCACAAAAATTTCGGTGAGGGGTGGCGTAGGATCAATACATCGATTGGGATGAAAAAAGACAAAGAAGATGGCTTTAGCGTTCGAGACGTCTTAGGCAAACGCGTAAAGGACCCTGTGTGTTTATTACGCTCGCGCTGACGAGTACGTAACCAATGTATTTCGGACTGCCGCAACGAAAGATCGCGCAAGAAGAGATCCAAGCCAGAGCAATGGGAGTGAGAGCGCTTCCAGGCGTCAGCAGCTCGAGGAGAACACCCAGATCGTCGACGTCATCGTTGCTAGCCAATTGTCACTGAGGATGGTATGGCCAATATAGACCATTGCACAATAGTGTCGATGTCGCAAGCTGCTGAATGCCCCGTTCTGCCTTGGTACGCTGTTTTCTCTCGAAACGAAATAACTTTCAGGTGCCGGACGCCAGTCATATTTGGCGAAAAAGCTTATGCATATCGAATAAAGGCAACATTCCGAGCTCGAAATTTTCGGTAGCTGCCCCTTTAGAAACTGTCCGAAAACTGTATATTTGACATTTGGACATCTGTAGCACTATAACGCGCGATGCTCTAACCCCTTTACACCAATGACGTAGTATATGCCTCAGAGGATGGAATCGAACACCTCTAAAGACCTGACCACACATACGCGTTGCCGCGCGTCAGCGCTGGCGGGTAAACACGGCTACGCGCCCTCTCTTTGTGAAGAGACAGGGCGCGCAGCTCCGTGTAGCCGCGCGCCATCTCCCTCGATAGGGAGAGGGTGCGGCGCCGATTCTACACGCCACGTGCTGACGCGCTGCAACGCGTACGCGTGGTCAGGCCTTCCCTAACCACACGTACGCGTTAGAACGCGTCAGCGCGTGGCATTCCCTCTCTCTGTGCGCACCCTGTCCCTCCATAGGAACGCGACGCCGAGTCTACACGCCACCCGCTGATGCGCTGTGACGCGTACGTGGGGCTGGAGCTTAAGAATGTCCCACGTGCGAGCAAGCGCGTTCAGACGCTTGGGACGTTTTCATAATGCTGTCGCGAAGTTACGTCGAGTTAGCCGTTCAGGGGAAATTGCAAGCACAGAAGTACCTTAAGACATTTAAGCAACGCCAATTCTACGCGCATTGACGGTGAAAATAATCGAAAGACGGGTTGTGTCATACCTTTTTTTTTTTTTTTTCACATTCTTTTTTACTCGCAATCCTTGCTCTGCCCCGGAAACACGGCATGCAGGTGCTGTCACGTGGTCGTGACGGGTGAAGAAAGAATCAGACGGGATGTTCAAGAGGAAACTTCCTTATTGGGCGAACTTGCGCCCAGGAAATGAAAAAGTCGAAGTACAAGCAATTCACGCTGTATACACTAATATCACACGCTGTACACTAATATCAATAAGAGTGAGAAGTCTGCAGGGATAATGTGGCAGCAGAAAGCACAGGACCGGGTTGTTTGGCGGAACATGGGAGAGGCCTTTGCCCTGCAGTGGGCGTAGTCAGGCTGATGATGATGATGGTGATGATGATGATGACGATGATGACGACGACGATGACGACGACTAATATCACAGTCGTCGGCCGCCGATAATCTCGTCAGTGGCGAGGCGCACCGGCAATTATACACGTTGCATCGGAGATTCTAGCCTCATCGTTGGTGGCCGCGTTAGTTCCAGAATAAGCCCTACTGTAATTGCTGCGCACTCGGACTGATCAGAACAATCTAAAATAACTGGGAATGTTCGACAAGCAGGTGTGGTGCGCGCAAGGCAGTGATTACACTTGCAACGGGTCGGTTACGTGAAAATATGTAAAAAAAGAATGCGCGTGGCATCATCATGATTGGAATGAAAACGAAAGATGACAGCAAAAAAAGAAAAATAAGGTTCTCATCATAGGCGGAATAAAATAACAGAAATTAAAAAAGGCACTCGCCCCTGGGGCCTCAATCCTTCTCGACGCGTCGTGCCAAGTTTGATCGCGCCAAGTGCTTACATCCCCCGGTTAACTTACATCGAACGCGCACGTGCCTGCGATCTTCGTTCCGAGTGATTACCAACTAATGACACGCCACACTCTATCGTGAACGAAGCGGGGATCCTTTCGTGGGAATTGTTTTCGACACTGAAGCGTTTCCGCTCGGCTCCCTTTGATAACGGATATTCTTTCGACGTCCTCGGGCGCCTCTGCAATTTTCCGAATTGGCCGGGGAACCCTGTGTCGAGTGCCCGAGGATATGTGAGATCGGTAGGAGAGCTGGGAATGAGAAGGCTGGCCCCGGTAATCAGAGACCCGTGTTGGCACGAAGCAAGGACTCGCAGGGTTTCCTATGAATCCGCCAAAGACGACTAGACGGCGAAAGCCATGTCCTCCTCCTTTTTTTTTCTTTTTTTTTCCCCCCTCAGTAGCACCTGTCCTGTGTTCCTCTTGTCTATGTCCCTATTTCATAGCCCTCGTCTGTTTCGCATCAAATATGGATCCCACCGCCCTCAGAAAGCTTTCTGCAACCTAACGGAGTTTCGCAGTGCCTCAAAGATCGGGGGTATTAAGGCTTGTTCACACCGGCGACTAGCACCGGTCGCGCGACCAAGTTAGTCGCTTTGCGACTGGTCGCAAACAGTCGCAAACAGTCGCTTCGGTCGCAAAGCGACTGCTTTTTCTCAGTCGCTCGCTGCGCGACTTTTCAGTCGCGCGACTGCAGTCGCAGGACGGCTGGAACCAATCAGCGAAGCCCAGAAGTGACGTCAGCATTTGTTTACAACCGGGCTCGTCGCTTTTTCTTCTTCTTCTTTTTTTTTTTTTTTTTTTTTTTTTTTTTTTTTTTTTTTTTATTGCGCTCCCTTGGCTCGCTGATAACGAGATCCGGACGTGACTCTCTGGGTTTGCGACTTGCGGTCGCTCGCATGCAGCCTCTGCCGGTGTGAACATCGGTCGCTTTCAGTCGCTTTTTTGGTCGCCAGTCGCGAATGGTCGCGCGACCAGTGCTAGTCGCCGGTGTGCACCAGCCTTTACAATCTTTCTGCCCATCACCTGATCTTGCACTGCCTCCGTGACCGGCGCACCTTTTATCGAGCTCCGTTATCGCGCGATGACGCCTTCATTTGACGTCACGTCATGCGGGGTCACAGTGACGTCGGAATGATGCCGCATATTTTGCCCGTCTGTGACGTTTTGATGACGGCATATTGCGACGTCATCACATCGCGATAATTTCTTGCATCACTCGTGTTGACGCCGACGCCGCGGGACGCTGACGCCGCCGACGGCCGATTTTTTTCCCCTTTTTTTTTTGCGTTTGATGACGCATCTAAAGGCCTGACCACACGTGCGCGTTGCAGCGGGTCAGCGCGTGGATTTTTGACGCGGCGTCGCGCCCTCTCCCTATGGAGAGAGAGGGCGCCCGGCTACGCGAAGCTGCGCGCCCTTTCTCTCCAATGGGGAGAGGGCATGACGCCGCGTCAGAAAGACACGCGATGACACGCTGCAACGCGCACGTGTGGTCAGGCCTTAAGGCAGCGGTTCTCAAATGGGGGTCAGTGAAGCCATTCTGGGGCGTCAGCGAAAGCCATACTCAAAAAAAGAAAAAAAGTAAGAAAAGAAAGAAAATGCGTTTTTTGGAGGTGCACAATGGCCCGTGATAGTGGTCCCTTCTAATTTTTGGCATGTCTCACCGCGTAGCATTTTTGCGTTGGCAGGGACAAATAAAAGGCACCTATTTCACGCGGCATGTTGTGTTAACTTATGACACCTCTTCCCCACCCCCCTTTTCTCTCACTGATAACTTCCACGGGTCCACAAGGGGTCCACGAAACATCCGTGGTTGAGAACCAGGGGCGTAGCCATAAATTTTTTCGGGGGGGGGGGGGGTCAATTATACTTTATGTATGTTCGTGCCTGCGTTTGTACGTGTGCGTGTATATATACGCAAGCAAAACTGAAAAATTTCGGGGGCGTTTGAACCCCCCCCCTCCCCCCCCCTGGCTAGGCCACTGTTGAGAACTAGTGATCTATCGCCTTAAAAACAACGATTGATGTAGTTGGGGTGGAGTGGGACACGAACTGTCGTCGTTGCCGACCAGAACCAGAACCATCCTGAAAGTGGAAGCAGGTTCCAACCATGTATACGTTGACAGGATCTTGAGACAGAGCGATAAATTTGATGCAGAAAGGCAGGGAGGTTAACCGAAAGACAAATATCAACAGACAAATATAGACACGTGAAATGGCACATAGAGGGATATTTTACGACTTGTTACGCATACTTCGAAAAAGAAAGAAGAAGAATTCACGCTCTCTGAATCCCGTACCTTACTCCTCTATCAGCACGCATCGGAAAAGGACAAATAATGGCGCAAAAAACACTTTGTCGAAGTTGGCCGAAGGATACTAAAATAAAGCTGTTGGAGGTAGGAGTGTTTCCTGTCTCTGGGTCAAAGGCCATAGCGTTCACGCCATTTCTTCGAGCGGCAGTTTCATAGAGAAGAAGCACAAGAACTTGTTCCACATAGGAAGTTTTCTGCGGTGGTCCAGATTCTTCTCGGCCAGGTAGGTTGACGATGATGATGTTCCTAGTATTTATGGCTCATACCCACTACGGGGGGATTGGCCTCGAATAGGGTTGGTTAAGTGGTTATGACAATTTTTGGGAGGCCTTGCACAAATTGTGCGAGGCCTAAATTTGAATGAAAAGTTAGAACGGCTGAAGCGCTTTCACGTGTAAGCATCAATGTACGCCGCGTTGCAAACATCGTGCAGCACTGCGGAGGAAGACCACGTGCATAATCTCGGCCACGAGAGTTTTCTTAAGGCCTGATCCCACGTGCGCGTTGCAGCGTGTCAGCGCATGACTTTTTGACGCGGCGTCGCGCCTCTCCCTATTTAGAGAGGGCGCGCAGCTACAAAAGGCTGCGCGCCCTCTCTGTCCATAAGGAGAGGGCGCGACGCCGCGTCAAAAAGCCACGCGCTGACACGCTGCAACGCGCACGTGGGGTAAGGCCTGGTTAAGCTTTCCGTTATGCCACGTGGCGTCACCTGAAAACTATCGTCATCACGAACCGGCAAGCGCTCTCTGCGTGCTATTCTTCATCTGCTGCTTCGCTATCAGAACACGTGCGTCGATTTGTCCGATGTGGGATGCAATAACTATGATGAGTGAGAGAACGAGCACACAAAAAGAAAGAAAGAAAGAAAGAGAAAAGACGACGGAAAGAGCACCGAGAAAAAGAGAGAAAGACGGAGAAATAAGGAGAACTAAAAAGGAAGAAATAGAGAAAAAGATGGAAGGCGAATGAACGAGTGCAGAGAGGCATAAAGAAAAGAGAGCGAAAAGAAGAGTCAAAAAGGGAGACAGAGAAAAACAGAAAGAAATAGGCAGAAATAAAAAGAGATAGAAAGAGACAAAAAAAACTAGAAAGAAAGAGAGAGAGCAAGCATAGCCTTTTATTATAGTGCGAAATAGAAATGAGGGTGAGAAGGATAAGAAGGAGGAGGGGAACGCAACCAGCTCCGCGGCGTTCTCAATTTTCGCACCACTATAGTACGTAGCTGCCCCAAATTCTTTTCTTTTTATTTTTATTATTATTTTTTTTTTGTCTGTAGCCTGTACCGCTTTACTCTTACCGAAACAGCGTCTTTCAGGCAGGGTCTCGAGCTAAACCTCGGGGAAACCTTCCAAAGTTGAAAATAGCCCGCAAAAACTACCAATTTGGCACAGTAAGGGCTCGAAATCATGACCTACATGACTGATAGGTCGCGACATCAATAACATGACGTGCCAGTCATTAACGATAGCAACCAGGTTGCACATGCGGGTGTGAGCCACACACGAAGAAAGAAAGAAAGAAAGAAAGAAAGAAAGAAAGAAAGAAAGAAAGAAAGAAAGAAAGAAAGAAAGAAAGAAAGAAAGAAAGAAAGAAAGAAAGAAAGAAAGAAAGAAAGAAAGAAAGAAAGAAAGAAAGAAAGAAAGAAAGAAAGAAAGAAAGAAGTGGCTTCGTAATCGGTTGGTTTGCTCGAAGGAGAGGAGAGTGCTGTCCGAAGACAAGAATGTTACTGGTGGTTTCCGCAGCCGGTTGTCCAGTCCAGTGTCTCCAAGTATGTGCAGGACTGCCTTGAAGGCTTGGGTGTGGCTGTGGGAAGGGAACAGGAGTTCCCTCTGTGTAGCCGCGGGCAGACCATATCGGCGCAGTGCGGCGACCATGGCGGCTCGTAGAGTTTGAAACGCGTCAACATACACACAGGAGGTGCTAGAACGCTTCATATGCTTCTCACGGAGATGTAGGAAAGAAGCGTAAATTTAAGGGCTTGTTTTCTTTGTTAGACACATTATTAATGAGAACCAACAGACAGTGGTGCCAAGGAAAGTATAGGGGATGTTATTAGTAGTAAATGTAATGTAAATGTGAAGAAAGAAAAGCAACTTGGACGAAAAGATAACTTGCCGCTGGTAGGGATCGAACTTGCGACCTTCGAAGAACGGGTCCGATGCTCTACCACCTGAGCTATGGCGGCGGTATAGTAGGGTCATTTAGCTGCACCGGTCTATCGTACTGCAAATACGAGAGAGAGAGAGAGAGAGAAAGGTAATTTATTGGAAGGCAGAGAGGTCGGCCTTAGCTAGTGAGCTCTATCCTGCTACTCAGCACCGGGGGGTAAGGGAGAGGGGAGAAGAAAGAGTGATGAGGGGTGATGATACGAAAATACCGTTCAGTCGTGGTGGGCACGTAGCTTTAGTATGCAAGACTGCTATCAGCCACTTGAATCATCCATTCACGTTAGCACAAGCGTGCGCAAGGTTCCCCCTTCGGGAGGCGGGGGGGACATGTCGTCGCAGCCCCCCCCCCCCTCCCTATTAAGTCAATGTATGGGGCAGACTTTACGCCCTCTCTCTTAGGTGACTAGGGGGGGGGGGGCAGCCGCCCCCCCTGCCCCCCCCCCCTCCCCCCTTCCATGCGCACGCCTATGCACGTTACCGTATGCAATAAGGAACTCGCGCGGCTAGGAAGTTACTAGGAAAATACTACACGTCGACCATGACGGTACGGTATTTCCGTACTTACTGTACGGTAAACAGCCGTTGATAAAGCACCGTGTTAGTGGTGCGAGCAGGGCTAGCGGTGCCATCTAACAAAGCTGGAGTCCAGTGGCGAATGCACCCCCGCAATTCCGTTTCGCGACATGGCCCACCCTTCTTCGCGTCGGCGTCTTTGTACACAACCAGTGCCCTTCCTACCACTATCGACGACTTACCTGCACAAAACTAATGTAAGTTATATGAACTCCGTACATCAGGTAATGTGAAATAAAAGAAACACGCAAAGGCATGAAGCTAAAAATTGCGGAGCATCGTGCCTTAAATTAGGAAATTGAGATTTAATGAAGAACCTCGGTCCCGTAATGCTTACTGCGGCCGACCCAACAACCAAGTCATTACCATCGAAAAAAAAATAATAACCGAAAGAAAGTGAGCGACCTGTAACGGTGGACTAGCGGTTATGGTGCTCAATTGCTGACCCGAAGGTCGCGAGATCGAATCCCGGTGGTGGCGGCCCCGTTTAGATGCAGGCAAAATTCTTGAAGCCCGTGTGCTCAGGTTTAGGCGCACGTTAATGAACTCTAGTTGGTGGAAATTTCCGCAGTCCTCCAGTACGGCGTCCCTCATAATCATATATATCCCTAGTAGCACCAAATGTTGACACGACGTTGCCACAACATTCAGAAAGTTGCTTCAACGTTGTGGCAACATTTGGTGCTACTAAGGATCGTGGTTTTGGTACGTGAGACCGCAACTGTTGATATAACGGAAATGAGCATCCTGCCCCAAACCGCGAAGACAAGCGAACGTACTAAACAGTGAAGAGGGAACACAAACAAACGGGGCTAAGGACGCAGAAAGGAAAGAAAAACTGCGCCAGGGGGAATCGCCCGCGTGCCGCGTCAGCGTAGTGTATCTTTCTGCTGAGTTTGGGAAGCCACGGACGAGCCCGAGCGAGCGAGCGAGCAATCCTTTACGCTCGCCACTCGATTAATTTACTTGCGCTTGGGGACGAGCTGAACTAATTCGAGCACACTGTGAGTCCCTATAGGGACTCACAGTGTGCTGTGACTCATCGTGACTCACTCCACAGTGTACTGTGACTCACTGTGACTCACTCCGCGGTTGTGTTTGTAAAATGTTTATTTCATCGCAAGACGCTACGAACACATCGAAACAGCGTCTGTACCACAAGGACAATAACATACACAAATGACAGCACAATATACATGAAACGTTTTTACAAAAATGTCCAAGTCCACAGAGTGTCCGTAACACATGCTGCTAAGGACTAACGTACACACACACTTATCACAATATGTATCCTCCCTGTAGCACAGAAGTACAGAAGTACGGTTGTATCCTCCCTATAGGGAGTATACAACCGCGGAGTGAGTCGCAGGAACTGCCGCTTGCGTGAATAACGATGAGATTGTACCAAGGAGGTTTCGAACCTCCTTGGATTGCACCAGTGAACATAGCACATGTATAGGTGCGTTTCTTTAAAGAACCATGTGCATGAACTTCGATGTGGATGCACACGGGTCCGTTTTCCAGGTTTGACTTCGGTGCGTTTCATTTCGTAGTTTTCTGTCTACATTTTTTTTCTGTAAAAGCTGTGTGTTGTCTGTTTATGCAGTATGTGTGCATGTGTTTACATGGAATTGGATAGACGAATCTTTTTTATTGACACGTTATAAGGAGATCTTGGCGCTCAAATAAGGCGCCGGCTACTCCTTAGCTCATACAAGGGTCGAACATAGAACTCGTTAACTATATACATTGGTGTAGCTGGCTGTAACATAGCCTTTTCCTCCGCATCTCTGTGAAATTACTGAAGAACGCAAAACAGGCAGCCATCGACAGCACGTGCAATCGTACACCTTTTTTCCCCGTTCCAACGAACAGAAATATTTGATGAAACGTCAATAATCATTCTAGCGCCTTCCAATAAAGGTCTTCGGGCACGTTGGCGCACTGCGCTGCTCAGTTCAGGCCTGGACTAGCAACTCTAGGCGATCCAGTAGGCCGAGGAAGCCGCCGGGAGACACGGTCTCCCCGTTAGCTCCTAGGTGGAACCCCAGCCCAGCAATCTGCCGGAAATTAATAAAGTTTTCCCGCCTCTCTCTGTCTCTTTTTTCTTAAATTAATTTATCGATGCCTTTCAAACTACAACACTTGTGGCTTCACATACCCGAGGGTTTTATTACAGAGATATATTGTACGTTCGCGGTGTGTCCTTGGGCTGAGTGCAGTGTTGCAGTATAGTGTAAACGTCGTTAACGTCTTATCTTCCTTTTTGATGTTTGGTTTCATGATTTTCTTATACTCCATTCTTTTTTTTTTTTTTTTGCTGTGCTAAAGAATGTAGAGAAATGGAGTAGTCGAGGTGACATAAACCTCAACTTCGTCACAGCAAGCAATTTATTGAACACAGCGGAGCATTAGACCCGTGTTCTTGGTCGTGAACTTGTGGTGTGTTGTTGTATATAGCCCATGTGTCACGGCTTCTCTTCGTTGAGGGCTCATTCCATTGGTCTGGCCTTGTTTTATCCGCACAGACTTCCTTTTTTTATCGCACTTCGGAGAACAGGAGTAGCTGGTGGCTCTGTACATGACACCAACATCTCTTCTTGCATACGCTTTGCGACAAAAGAAGTAAACAAGAAAAAGCAATGGAGCGAGGTGAAAGGCCGGTGCCCTGTCGTCATCGGAGGAAAGAAAAAGGCAGTCTCCCTAGAAAAACCTCGGCGCGAGTCCGGAGCGAAGTGGGAGCAACGGGGCGGTTCGAGAATCCCCGAACAACGAAAATCGCGATCGGCGACCCCAAACAACCGATATTTCACGAGAACGCTCCCAGGTCACCCAGAGTAAGAGTGTGCGTGTGTGTGTGTGTGCGTGTGTGCGTGTGTGCGTGTGTGTGTGTGCGTGTGCGTGTGCGTGTGTGTGTGTGTGCGTGTGTGTGCGTGTGTGCGTGTGTGTGCGTGTGTGTGCGTGTGTGCGTGTGTGCGTGTGTGTGCGTGTGTGCATGTGCGTGTGCGTGTGTGTGTGTGTGTGTGCGTGTGTGTGTGTGCGTGTGTGTGTGTGTGTTCGCGCGCGCGCGTGTGTGCGTGTGCGCGTGTGCGTGTGCGAGTGTGTGCGCGCGCGCGTGATTGTGCCAGTGTGCGTGCGTGCGTCGAAGTGCCAGAGGCTTCGAGACTTGGAGCGCGACTCGAACGGTGGGCGGGACGAATTCCCGGGCTGGGGTCGCGAGGCAAGAGCGGGAGGTCGACGAATTTATTTCGTCGTGGGGCCTCCGGGCGGGGCCTCATGGAACGAAATACAGCCGAGGAAGGCGTAGAACAGAGGAATTCTCCTATATTGGAGCGAACGGCTGCGACGCGCACTTCGTAAGAGGTAATAAAGTGCCTAGCCACCGCGGCAGGCCTTAACACTTTATTATACCGCCCCTCTTCTAGCCATCATTCCTTGTTTCTTGGTTTTTGTCTTTCGTTTTATTCTCTCGTTTTCTCTCTTTCTCTGTCTTTCTTGATTCCTTTATATGGACACGCTATCAACTCCGGCTACGCCGGATAAGAAAACATTTGCTTCGCGCTTTGGTTTACCTTTCGCCAAGTACTTTTCTTTTCTTTTATTTTCCTATGGTAGTCCTTTCAACGAGCTTATTTTCTCGCTCGCTGCTTTAGTTTCAACAAAAGAGGGCGCGAGTAAGCGGGAAAAGACAGAAGAAAACCTATACTTCCGAAATCTGCTTGAGCTCCTAGCCAAAAAAATCAATCTTGTAGATCTGGCGATTTCATGCTTCCCTGGAGGCGAATGCAAATGGCCTGTGGTGAGTGATTCGGAGGACAAAGCAGCGAAGCGGAAAAACCCACACGG
>JALIZH010000344.1:0-94868 GCA_030522465.1 Rhipicephalus appendiculatus
GCCTTCTTGCGCACGGCTTCTGCTATCCTAAAAGCCGACGTACGGTCCGCAATCCATTCATTGTAGGTAACCAGAGGCGCGTCAAGGCCTTTTTTTTCACAGAAAAAAGAAGATGCCAAGTGGAGGAAGCATCAAAGACAAGGCTGCATTCTGGTCGCCACTTATCTTATAAACACCCTTGTACGCACCGCATCGCGATGTGTTCAATGGTGCGAATGAAGCGGCAAGTACTGCCTAACAATAACATGACCAATTTGACTTCCAACACGATTTGTGAGCCCTCGCGCTGCGCACTGCTAGCATTTAGATGCGTTGAGTAGCTGCCAGGTTGTTGTCTCTCCTCCATCAGCAGCAGATGCCTTGTGGGCTACCTTGCACCGCCATATCACTCAGCCTAATGTAAGAGCCGCTTTCGATAAGGTCCAGTACAAGACGAAGCTGGAGTTTTCATGTGGGGCTTGAGGCTATTTGCTGGTTTTGTGCCGTGTGCGTTACAATGCTCTCGACATTGACGTCAATTTTTGGACGAGGGGGATATTGAAAAAAAAAAGTTTAGCACCCAAGGCACCCTGTATCAAAAGTATGAACGAAGGAGGGGGGATGCAAGGTTTGACACTCTTTCGCAAACAAAAGGACAAGCGTGACACAAAAAAAACTTCGAGAATGCTTGAGCTTCGACATCAAGAGAAGGACGTGATAGCGTGATCGGGCCGCGCGCGCATTGCCTTCTACCATGCTGTCAGGAAAGTAACGCTTGTGCGCGTAACATTGGCCGTTTAAAACTATCATAGAATCTCTACAGGATGTAAGTTTGCTAAGTGCCCACTACGCCATAATTCTTCATTTCGGTAATTAGTGAGATAGTCACTACTCGTGCGCAAGGTGCCACGTGCACGTGCGCGTCCGCACACTTTGTAATGGGTGGGCAGCTTGAAACTACCCACTCGTAGCGCAATTCACTTGTTTTGACGCCTGGTGCGATTCTAGGATTTTGTCACGCAATATTACATACACTAAGGAGACCGTTCAACCACACGACATTCATATAGTGTTTTTTTTCCAAAGCAGTTTCAAGGCATATCGTGGATCTGTGGTAGAACACATGCTGGCTACGCAAACAGCCTGGGTTAGATCCTCACTCGAACCCGAAATTTTTTATTACCTTTTTTGTTTGCATATTACTCGATTTTTCGGTCACGGACAAGATGATGATTTCTCGCTCAAAACCAATGACGCCGACAACGACACCGACACCAACGTCAGGAATTTTTGTGAAACAAACTCTTAAACGCTGTCGCGTTAATACGGCCATTCCAGAATAACAGGATCCATCAAGTAGAGCTGGACATGTATGTACAACATGTTTTTGTGGGTCTCTCAAGCGTTACAAGCGTCATATCGAAGGTTTTACGCTGTGCCTGAAGAGCAAAGTACTTTTCTTCATTAGGGCCGAACCGACCATGCCTTCTTCCTCAGACACGCCGCATTACTTAGAGGCCCACCCTTCGTTACGTGTTCGAATACAGTGGATACCTGGTCACACGGGGATCAGAGGGAATGAAGTGGCACACGCCATGTCCCGTGTAAGTCTCCCGGGCCCTCCCCTGTGGTGGCCGGATTCCCTGAAGCGAACCAAACTACTTGCTATGGTGCGTTTAGACAGGCGCGAATGATTAGACGAGATGCGCAACAACCGAAGGGTTTATCCCGATCCACCTCACTCCATGACGAGACGCGAGGCAGCCCTGATGAGGCGCGCCCAAACTCACTCTTTAATGACACCCCACTTTCAGCACTACATACAAGGCAAGGACGGGTCTCTTGCCTGCGTGGCATGCGGTGGCTACCCGGATAACGCTCACGTTCTGTGGGATTGTCCGAGTGGCCGTGCAGCCATGGGCGAGAGCCTTAAACACATACCCACCAATCTAAGACCTGCGACCCTGGAGGAGTGGCTGGCGGACTCCTCCCCAGACATCATGAAGGCACTACTCGGACATTTAAAACTTTTAGGCCTGTCTGATGGCTAAGCCTTGCTTTTTTTATTAGTGGACCCGGACTGGGGTTCGTTTATTTTTAATAAAGTTGTTCTCTCTCTCTCTCTCGCAACGAACTATCAAGTGATGCAAGTTCACCACTACGAGGCATAGAGACATGTTGAGCTCGAAACAAGAGACCCAGAACGACAAGATGCACGCGTAGTCCTGAGGCCCTTTACTTTTTAGTCATTCACTGTTTCTTTAAAGCATTAGAAATAAAAGAGTGTGCGGCAGGTGGATGGCTAAAGTCATTCCTGAAGCTTTTTGCATTGGATCGGCTTCAGTGCCTCGTTGTGTACCACGCATCAGGGTGACAGGAACCACTTGCGATGTTGTCGCTCCGAGGTAATAGAATAATTTAGAAAAAGGTTCCTTTTTTCCTCTGCTAGAATTCTGGAGGGCAAATAGCAGAAAACTACAAGAAAGAAACATCAGAAACGGAGATGTGAGATCAAGAATATGTCTCACCGCTTCATATATTTATGCAACGTTCTTTGTGGCATACTCTCAATGGCATGATGCTCATTTGGTACTTTCTCGCAATTCCTTTGCATTACATGCAATTAAGCGAGGTTGTAAAACAAAGAAATATGCATACGAATATACAAAATGTGACGCTTCACTTTGCAAGTTTTAGAGAATTTGACTTGTTTTGCAAAGAAGAACACATAGCAGTGGAAACGCAAATTTCCTTGTTCATTTGATTTGTATACATAGATACACAATGACACAGAGAAAAGAAAGTAGGAGAGAGCAAGCTGGCAACTGTCACTTGGAGGTGGAGGGGGGGGGGGGGGGACAACGCCTGCCTGTTCTTTCAGGACGAGCGAAGAGATAGGATAGAAGGAAGGAAAAGCATCCTTCCATAGAAGCGAACAAGTGCCAGTGCATTCTTAAGTCATTTATTTCAGCCTTGAAGGGTCACTGAACCGCCCACCGATGACCACCTGAGTGAACAACTGAACAGCTCACCGATGACCACCTCAGGTTCCTCGACCTACAGCTGACCCTGCTCCCCGGACACCTCTACTGGAAGTACTCGCCCCGCTCAATAAAGAACATTTTACCGTTTTTTTTTCAGCTCACTCAAAAGTCGTGAAAAGGGGCATTGTTATATCAGCGCCACGGAATGCCGTCAAACGATCCTGTTCGCATAAAATAAGCGATAGTTTTTTCTGCACAAGTTGGTAGATTGACCTAGGCAGAATATTCCACACCTATGCTTTTCAGTCTGTGTGAGGCGCTTCTAAAAGAAATTCGCATGCGAAAACCCGCGAACAACCGTGTCTTTATTCAACGGAAGAATATGGGTGTCACCCCGCACATTCATGTTGTATCCCATCGACTAAAACAGGTTGCAGCTCGAGTCGGGGTATCAGTCGTGTTCAGCGCACCGAGGAAACTGAATGGATTGGGCAGAAAAGTGAACGTGCAAGAAGCTGCTATAAAGTCTTGTTCCAAAAAGCATGCCCGATGGTTTGTTGAATGCCGATCGGGAGTAGTGTATGACATGCCACTATCTTGTGGAAAATCGTATACTGGGCAAACGGGCCGTCGCCAAAACGATCGGCTGCGAGAGCATGCATACACAAAGAAGAACGGGACGGGAAGTAACCCTGCCCTACATTGCACAAAATACGGGTGCACGCCACGCTTTTGACCAATCCAAAATACTAAAAAGATGCAAGAACCAGTGCACGAGGGAGGTGTGTGAGGCCCACGTGATCCACACATGCAATTAATCATCTGTTAGCATGACATCCATAGACAGTGCTGAAAAAAGAGCATGATTATCTATGCCATTGAATGTAATCTTCGCACAAGTCCTAGTAAAAGTAACTGTCATATCTTTTTGTTTGTTTCTTTTTCTGTTTTCCAAGAGTACATAGTCCGCTGTGGCCAAAGAAAAGCTCGTTGTTGTCATTCAGTGATTGGTCCTGTCCCTTCCTTCTTTATCCCGTTGTAACGCTGTTCATCCGAAGTTTATGATTTCACTATAAGACATAAGACACACAGCTGTAAGCTATGTTATGCCTAATTGCAGAATGTAGGGCACTAGATGAAACGGGAGATAGAGTAGCAGCTGCAGCTTTATATCAGAACGTTGTACAGTGGTTAGTGGAGCAGAAGTGAACGACTGCATTTTCCAGGAAGAAACAAATCTCAGAGCACGTAGACACAAACACAGTCTGGTCTTGGAACTGTCTGCAATACGACGGACACAAAAAGGGAGTTGGCCCACGTCATGTCGTTTCCCATGTCGTAGAAAATTGTGGCAGCACCAGCTCGACGACTCTTGCCGCCAATATTACTTATCAGGTGGAACCCCCTAGTGATTCATGGTCAATTGCCCTGATATAAGGTCTGAAACCTTTTTTTTTTCACCATTTAGCGATAGTACTCAATCCTCTGATTGGTGCTTCTTCCCCGCTAGTACTCACTCCTCTGACTGGTGCTCCTTCCCCGCTATCTAATCAACGGGTGCTCATTGACCAACCTACTTAGTAGAGAAAGGGAAAGCCAGACACTAAAATAACACTGCCTTTCATTGCCTTCTCAACTGCCTGCTTTTGCTTAGCTTCTGCAAGTCTTCCTCTGCTGTGGGGCGTCGTATGAATGAATGTTACCGCCTCTTGTGTATTGATTAACACTAGCTCTCCATTTTCTACCTCGTCAAGTCTAAAAGGCGCGTTGGCACAGCCTTCCACAATATGTGACGTGTTAAGAAGCCCGTAATAACGAAAAAAAAAAAGAGAGACCCTGGCGCACTGGGTAGCATGCCGGGCTGCTTCTGTCGCGGACCGAGTGGTCATGGGTTCGACTCCCGCTGACGGAACTCATTTTCTTTGCGATCTGATCTTTCGACACCATTTACGTGACGGAAATGCATCGCTGAAATCGTGATGGACCCCGGCATGGAACACTTTCGTGTTAAAAACCTGGCTAAAGGCAGCCTTGCTCGGCTGTTTCGACCTGGCGAGCCAGAAGGCCTTGGTCGACCGAGCCCGAGTAGCGGCGGTTGCCAATGGGTTCCTGTAATGAGGAGCCCACCTAGTGTTTTGTGAGGGGTGGCTCCCTCCGGGCAACCTCAAACTTACTCCCTTTTCACCTGAAATAAAGTTTTTCAAGCAAGCAAGCAATCACATTCGAAACAGACTTGCCAGGTTTAGTTTTTTATTTTGTTGTGGGAGTGGGGACTGTCACACAGACATAAAAATCGAGCAGTACAAGAATATATACTATATTTATTTTTTTACGACTTCAAAAAATGTTGCTACCAACGTGCAGCACCATCAATAAATAAAAACAGAAAACAGCTTCCACGGCTTGGGCGAGTGCTTAAAGCGTGAGAAGCGCATTATATAGCGTTTGACTCCCCGCCTGAAGAGAGAACTTTTTTCTCCCGCAAGACCAGAATCGAACATGACATCTCCAGACACCGACGTTGCATTTCTAACCCTGCTGCAAGTAGCTGAAAGCATTTAGCTATACAAAATGAAAATGCGCGTAAAGTGCATCACATAAGACACGACGTAAAAATAGCAAGTGCGCACTTCTGAGCTGAAGAACTCACTTTTTCGATTCGAAGAGGCATTTGAGCTCTTCTGAGTTTCCTAGCAGCCTTGACAAACAAGAGAACGCGCGTTCGATTGTGAGCGTCCATTCTGTCGTAAAGTTTTCTCGCGCTGAGTGCCTCTTCCCGTCAAGCGCGTCACGGTGACAAGATGCACTTACGGAGCTGTCGCTCGATCGCTCGAAAGTGACTGACAATCCAGAAAGATTGGAACTGTTCGCGTGTCTTCATATTTCAGAAAATAAGAGGAAAATACTTATTTCATAAAAAAGAGCTTTACAGACAAGAAACCGAGAAGAAATGGCGTCTCCTCGCTGATAATAAATATTGCGAAAAACTTTTTCTTAGACGTTGTAGTGGGGCATTCAAAATTACATTTCGCTGCAGCGAAAGAAACGATGTCTTGACCATCATGTCTATCGACATGACGCAACACACACAAAAAAAAAAACTGTGGCTGTTGATGCTGTTCAACCACGCTGTGTAACAAGTAACTGTTTGTGATGCAAAAAAAAAAAGAAACTTGGCGACTTGCCAATTTCATAGGCGAGAATCTACGGATTAGTCTTCGAAACTTTTTATGAAAGTAGAAATGTTACCGGAAAGCGTGTGATGCGCCCAAATGTCCGTAAATATCAAAATAGACTTTAGAATTTATGAAACAGAATACAGAAACATTTTCTTGAGCACATTTCATATTTATGTCCCCCCTTTGTTATCTACTGAATATTTTGAAACGCTTTCTTTGCACTTTCACCCTCGCTTGCACAGCTGCCTGGATGATGGTTGCGACAACCTCCTTGAATGGGTGGAATTGAAAACTCCGCACACTACAGGTTTATCGTGTTCATAGCTCTGTAGAGCAATTGTCTTTATATACTGCAAGATTAACACCATTTACTCTAATTACTTTCAAACTAAAGCCACATTTAGTTATTACCTAGATACCTAACAGAAAGATTTACTTAAGATTTTAGACATACTGTAAAGCAGCGAGCATGATTGTGACAATAATAATTAGACATGTTTTGCGAAGTGGGCAGTGAGACCCGGACGGATGACTCTTACGGCCCATTTCGTTAAATCTGTTCGACTACTCACTCACCCAGCTTGCCGTTTTAATTCATGTAGTAATTCAAGTGAAGAAGTCAGTTGCGATATCCTACAGGGAATTTGTTTGTACGTATGCTCCGGAGGACCACGGAAGAAAAGACGCGTAGAACAGCAATTTTCCGCTAGCCGCCTAACTGCGTTTTTGCGTCGAAAAAAAATGGACATGGCATCATGATTCATTTATGTGAACTACTTTGCCTTAAGTACAAGATTACTTGCAAAACAAACGAATGTGATGCCACTTTTGTACTGTCGAAACAACGGGGTTTCATATGTACGACGAGATTTCAGTTTGAGACGGCCGTTGATTAGATTCCTTTAATGGAATGTCTCTGATCATGATCAAGCTGTAATCCTTCCTGTTTACGAAATAGAAACTTTGCACGCATTTGACGTTTTCTTCGTATATCACTATTTCAAAAGCTCTGAATAGTTTTTCAGTTTATTTAACTGCAAATGGTTGATGTGTTTCAGTAGGTAGATTCATAAAAGTTTCTTTCAATCTCTGTTGCAAAAATCACACTTTTAAAATCTCTGACAAAATCTTTCGATCTGCGACGACCATTCTCGTCATCGCAATAAAATTTTCTCCCCAGCCTACCTGAGCCTCTCATTCACTGCGGTGCATCGCTTGAAGAACTTGTTGTTTCAGTGTGAACTTATTGCATCGGCGGCATTCATTGTTGATTTGAGCTTTTAATTACTGAACCTGCAGACAAATGAATATTTTCTCTTCGCGGAACATCTCTTCTTCGTTCGCTTTTTCTTGACACTGCAGACGAAACAATTTAGTACATATAAAGAAAAGTTCTGCAGAGCTCCGCTACAGCGCTTCGTTTGTTATTTCTTCTAAAAGGCTTCTCCTTCAACTGCTCTCCTCATTTTTTTGCGTATCTCCATTCTGCCAGCAACGCGAATTCATCCATGCCCGATTCAGCCTCTCTCGTCTCTGTGTTCGCGCCCGCGAATGCAGCCCCAGTTCTCAATTCTCGAGCATTGTCGATTCTTCTACCGTCGCTCTGTCTCTGCCGTTTCGCATTATTGAACTGCAGTTTAGAATTCGCAATTCGATTCGTTCTAAGAATGGGCACATCGTTTTATTCAAAGCAATATTTTCGCCTTATAGTATCGCCGTATATGCTCTCAGATACTCCACGAGGTCGCTCACCTATGCTTTCCTGTTCTCAGAATGCCGGTTTAGTCATTTGTCAGTTGTGTATATTTCTACGGCAGTTTCTTGGAGCCCACTCGAGTGGAGCACTACTTTTCCTTTACTACCAATACTCCTACCGCGCTTTCCAGCCTATTCAAAGCAATGGAATTGGGTATTTTTCGCTTCCTTTTCTATGGAGGGTGCGCTTAGGCGATTTTGAAACGTCAAGGACCCCTACGCAGCCGCCTTACGCAATAATCCAGTCTCAAGACAGAGAACCGTGCGCTTCGTCACACATTTGCATCATTCAGAGGCACTCATGGAATGTAGACTATTTGCTTCTGCGCAAAACGTAGTCGCATATAGGCCTTTTAAACACACGAGAAACTTCGCTCTTGCAAGCCGCTGATGAGATTAACATTACCTGGCGATAACGACGTTTATAAATTTTACATTTACGTCATTTTTATCTTATGATATTTTCATTCTTTCAATTATTCACGTTCAGTCAAAGAGCACAAGGTCGGTTTAGGCGTCACTAATTCATTTGATTTGTTTCATTAGACATTTTTTTGATGTCAAATGAAATGTTATTGTGACTTCCGGCGATGATGTACATCCATAACTATACTTGATCTATCATTGTTGCTTAAAGGAACACTAAATTGAAGCAACTAATTAGTTTAGACGGATAAATTATAATATGAAAATTTTAGTGCCCTTGATTTCAACAACCATAGGTTTAACAATTGGTGAGAAAGTCAGTATCAACTGCCTTTCTTTAAAATTTTCCGCTCATTGCTCCAATTGTGCGTAACGAATTTCAAAGTGTTTCGAATTTCAGCCCACCCTGACTACACCAGATTACCTAAACCTTGCTATGTTAAGTCTAGAGCTCTCCCAGAAAATGGCGTACTTCATTTTTACCGATTAGAAACTACGCAGCCCCTCTAGATGCCGTAACCTATATATGACATCATGGTGACTGGTGCTGGAACTTCAAGGCGGAGGCATCACCTCTATTTTTGTTGCGCGTTTTCTCGCTTATCAAGCGTCTTCTGGATGCAAGACTTGAGCTTTCTATGTTGTGACTTAAAACGTACTTGCGGGCTAGTTGGTAAGTCATTACGACATATGACAGCGCACACCGGGTGAAACAACGACACACGCACGTAAAGGGACAACACAAGCGCTGAACTTCAACTGACTTTTATTACTGGATAGAATCACTTAATCAAGCACTTTTTTAACGCATGAGTTGTTTTGTACATCACGTGTGCCTAGTGCAACGACCAATACCAAGAGTGCGTTATCATACAGCAATCAATTTGCTTATACAAGAGCATCACACAGCAAAGAAATAGACGGGGATATGTAACAGTGCCACGAGTTAATATACCTAAAAATGTTCTTTCTTTCAGAGCTAGAACAACCGATGGGCAACTAATTCATCCTTCCATCAGCTAGAAAATTTCTGCCGCCTCGACGATTTCCCGTGCTACTTTACTTTTTTTTTCTTTGCTACCACCTTCGTGTTTTCCAAGACAGGTACGCAGCCGCAGTTTCTGCAGTGTAAGGCAAGGTGGCCAGCATCCTTCTTAGAGCAGTGGTAGGAAGGAAGGATGCATTAGTTGCCCATTGGTATGAATTTAGACTGCTTTCGTCAAGTAGTGCACACACTCATGTTTAGAAGATGATCATGAATTGTTTCAAAGCAAGTACACGCTACGCGACTACCGGAATTTTATATTGCTGACAACTTAGGACCACCTCCAGAAGATTCAATAAGATCTGCCTTTAGTGGTAATTTATAGTTACGTCGGACGGGAATAATTCACATTTAAAATATAATGCGCACCTTTCATTGTACCCTAGGTGATTCTGGGAGTCTGCTCACTAAATTTTTCTTTTTGTTGACAAACACCTCGTTCTTCCATCGCCGTGCTTTTCTTGGCTGATGTACGCTGGAATGTTTCAAGCAAATGTAGCGTGACAGGTTTGGACTAATCAAAGCACTTCTACGAGTTTCTGCAAATGGGGGATTGGCAGACGTAATGCGCGACACTATTTAACTCGTGTAGCAGTTTACAAAACAACCAAGCAAGCAAACATTAATTATAAAATACAACAAATTGTTGTTGAAGAAGCAGTAGACCCACTTCAGATTAACCGTGTTAACCTTTTCTTCACCCTTCGAAACCTTCAAGACCCCCTTTACTTACAAGTCCCGTGTCAGTGCAGATAGCCCCTCTGACAGTGGGAAGGCATAGGGACGACTTATAAGCCTCGGTGAATAAGGCCGTTCACCTGATTCTCTCCGTCTGCTTTACATCTTGCACTGCAGAGGGCTTTAGTCCACAACGTACAAATTGAACGTAGACAACATAGAAGGTGTATCCCTCTCCTGTTAAATTTGTTTTGCCAGGCTAATGCATCGCATGCTTTTGCTTCAGATATATGGATAATTATATGACAATAGATGTACCCCATTGGTAAAGGAACTAGCAAGTTAAAAAGGGTGGGGTCCAGGGGTCAAACCTAGATCCACCGAAAAATTTATCTTGTTGTTTTGTTTTATTCGTCCATTTCCCGGTCTAAATGACCGCCATACGTGACAGGGGAACTGACACACGCATAGTTATCTAATTTAGTCGGTATATAAATGGTAACGCCTTCAAAACCACCCACAGTGCTGTAATGAGCAGTTGTTTTCTGTGCTTAACGAAACACGCGTAATGTCTAGGTTGCTTGGGAATGTTTTCTATTGATGGCATTACTGTGTGCTTCAATTTTATCCGCATTATCTGTGGCTCCGAACGTGGAATATGTTGTGAAAAATAAGAATAGCCAAATAAATCCACCCCCTTCTCGGAACGTCAGATTATTATTGCTTTTGATTTCGTTGGTCAACGGAAAGAATGCGATACATGAACGTTAGTGTTAGAGAAAAAAATGCGCTGTTTGTAGGCGTGCATCCTTATTGGCGATGATCATTCACATCACTGGTCCTGTCGTACTGCTTTCATCCCGTCTTTCGTGCTGTTTTATTTTCACAAATGACTGTGTATACAATTCCACTGTTACGTGCGGAGCACCGATGCTCTTACGTAACACTCATATATGAGCCCCGGAGCACATATGAGTGTTTGGCAATCAGTCATTTGAAAATCGCTTTGCGGAGGACGTAACAGCAGAGGACAATCCGATGGAATCGGAAGCCTCATCCCTGCCAGAAAGCAGCGCTTAATTCGAGCCAGGATATACAGGGTGCCCCAGGTATTTTTAGTCAGATATTAAAACTAGGCCGACGCCCTATGACGACGCGCCTAAGTGTATGTTGCTGCGTATTTCATGGAGTAAGTCACACTAATTTTTGTTTTCTGCTCAATTGCGTAATTAGACATGCTTAATTGACTAACTTTTGAAACAACGAACGTGACCGAAAAATTCCAATTAGAAAGTTGTAGATCAGTTTGCAAAACGTCTGATTAGGCAGTTGCCTACATTATATCTATTAAGTATTACATTTTTTTCTACTTACTGCAGATGCCCACGAAATAGAAAACTACCACTGATTTGGCCCGCTCCCGCGCCTATGCGCGCCGAGATTACAGAGCTCCCTGATCCCTAACGTTCCGCGTACAAACCATATGCTTACGTCGCGACGGTTCATGACAACGATAAGCAGACGCAGTGGTTATAGCTTGTGTTGCCGCTAGCAAAAAAATTGGGGGGACCCTTAAGCTTCGCCTTTAAGAGTTGAACGCGATAGCGATATCCTGTGCCTAGTGCGTACTTCAATCACTTAGGGCATACTATGTAATGGGTAGCATGCTTTAAACCACGAGCAATTATGCGCGGGAAATGTTTTCTAACTTGCTAGGCACTCACTACGTGGTCTTAAAGGAATACGCGCACCAACGTGTGTGCCTTTTGTAATGGGTGCACGGCTTTGAGCCACAATGTCGTTATGATATTTACATCTGACGCCTGATGGCAATGTACGCTTGTACCACGCAATATTACTGCGTAATTACATGTTGTATCATGACGCAGCTGTATACAGGACACGTGTGTTTGTAAAGCATGAGTGTTATTTTCACAGTAATTCCAAGAAGAGGAAGTTATTTTATACGTAATTCCAAGCAGAAGCATGGCTGTGTCGGTAGAACACCTGATTGCCACGCAGTCGACCTGGGTTCGATCCTCCTTCGGTCCCGGAAATTATTATTTCTTTTATCTGCATCCTTCTAGATTTTTAGGTCATGGACAAGATGATGATTTTTCGCTCACAACCAACGACGCCGCCACCGACACCAACGCCGGAATTTCTGCGAAACGAGCTCTTTAACGCTATCGCGTTAAAACGTTCGTAATCGCACACAACGACCTCCATGGTCGCTGTGCAGCTTGAGGGAGCACACCCAGTCAAACAAAGCTACGGTCGTTTGCACGCGTTATGTGAGGGACCACTGCAATCACGGTGTGCATAAGCGCGCAACGGGTATGTCACGCGGTATTTAAACACGAAAGTGTTTTATGCCAGGGTCCTCCAAGACTTCACTAATGTATTTCCGTCATGGATATGACGTTGCCAAATCCGTGTCATATCCAGATGACAAAGAAAAACGTCCGCCACCGGGAATCGAACCCACGACCTCTTAATCCGTAGCGTACGACTTTAACCACAAAGCTAACGTTCCCGAGTATAGTAACGGCGAGCTATTTATACACACCATATACCGCTTGCAGTAAGCGGAGCTTGACGGCACTTAAGTGTGATGTCGTAGTCAGCGAGATGGCGAAGAGTGCGTTTAAATGTTCTTGCCCCACTCGTTGCGATGCACGGGCGCCTGTACTTTGCTCCATGGGGCGTGGTTGCCCGTGTGCGGGCGCTGATCTTGTGAGAGGGGTGTAGTTTGTACGTCTTGTGCTTTGACTGTAATGTTTGCGTGAAATTACAGAGCGCACGAAGCTTACTTCGCTGGCTGCAGCGGCCTCATTTGCGAAAAGAGCGCGCTGATTAAACGCAAAGAAGCAACAACTGTGACCGTTGTGAGTTCGCGCTAGTCTTGCGTATATTCGTGCGTTCATTTCATGCGTCCGCCGTGTTTGTGCAACGCGCCTGAAAAGTCTAGCTGTGAAAGCTGTTAGCTGGCGCTCGTCCTGTGTGTGTGCTTTTCGTGTGTCCTTTGTGATTGAGCAGATCGCTGCAAGTTTCGGAATTGCTTGCTGCTCTTCGCGCGGCATTCCAATTCGTTGCTATCGCATTCATTGCTTCGCGCTTGCGGTGGAACTGCGAGTTTTGTATGTGCTTGTCGATGTCATCTTTGTGTGGAGTTCACGACATGCTGTGTCCAGGTATATTTTAACAACTCCAGCTACCACAATGGTTGAATCATAATTATAGGCTTTAGTCGTCGGATGGCGATAAGCGCCAACGGGAATGCATCCACGTCAAATGTGCCTATAGCTGCCAAACACCAACAGACATTGTACAAGGTCCCATATATCAATGCACAATAAACACTGAACTACTACTGTGAAGATACGTTTTATTTCGAGTTTTAACCGATTCCCTACGACAGAGGGATCAGCCATGTTTTTTGGCTGATCCCTCGACAGCCCGGCACTTAAAACGTAATACTGGAGAAAGCACTCGCCGTAGAGTACGTCCTCCGTGTAATGAGAACTTCCTTTTGAATGTTGTAATTTATTGTATATTTTTCAATATCTTCTGTATTTTTTTCTCGAGCGGTCCTCGTTTGCCCCATTTCGTATGCAAAGATTGTTCTTCTACGTTCGCTCATTTTCAAGTGCAGAACGTGGCCCCAGAGTGGCACCTTAATTTGATTGTGCAGATTTGGCGAGGCACGGTAGTGCTCTTCCTATATAGCTTGTGCACCCCTGCGCGCTTCTAGGTATCCTTATCTCTACACGTGCTTCCATTTCCTGTCTAGTCTTCCCTGTCCGCTTTGTCATTATACCATCAGCATATTTGCAGTTTTTTGACTACTCCGAGTTCCAGTATAGATCTGCCAACCTCTTGCGCACATTTATTGCTCCTACAAAATTCCTTGACTTTTGCATATTCTTTATCCAGCTCATCTCTTTTATTCCATTATGTGCGCCGGCGTAGCAATTACCTATGCAAATAGCCTACCCACCCATCCTTTTGATCATTTCTTCCCTTATTTCACTTAAGCAAGAGCGTCCTCTCACGGTGCTTTCTTCAACTTTACATAGTCTATTAGTCATATTTCCACATTTATTTTCTTTTTGCTGGCTTCGTTGTAGGCTTTGAATACGCACTCGTTTGCAGTTATGAATCTCATTTTCACTCGTTAGCAAACTGGAACATCTGCTTCCTGCAACTAACCCCGTGCTCAAAAATGGTGACACCCTTGAGGAAAAGAGAATTAGGAAAAAGACACTCTAAAGCGTATTGAAACAAATGTGTTGCCGGCGTGGCATAAGGCGGTAAATGGGATATTGACACAGTCATCTTTGAGCGAAGTTCCAAAAACGATCGCCCTTTTGTTAGCGAAATCGGCACGGAAAGCACGAAGCACTAGTAGGGAGAGATGGCGGTCTGCGAATGAAGCGGTTGTCGCACGCTTTGTAAATCATTTTTCATTCATCAATTCATCAAGTCTGTGCCCAAAGCAAGAGCCTCCTAACACTCTATTGTGGTGAGAGAGACAGAGAGATTTATTATGGCTGAAAAAAATGAGATGTTGATCTCAATGAATGTTCTGACGTTCTACTCAATGATTGGGAAGAGGACAGCGATTGGAAAGAGAAGAAGGAAGATGGCGTTAATTATGAGGATGAAGGCGGGGATGAAAAAAAAAGCTTGAATCTTCAAATGCAGTTCACAGTGTCTTGTCTAGTTGAGTCTTTGGCAAAACGTTGTTGAGAGTTTCAAGACTATTGTGCTGAAGACGAGGATAGGCGAAGTTCCCAATATAATTTTTGCGATAATTGTTGATTGGTAGATTTTAGAAAGAGGGCTGTCAGTGATTGTATTTGTTTATTAGACGACGGGCAGATACAAATTAGGTGTCCAGTGATCTCGAAAGTACCAGATTTCTCGGTCTGGGTGCTAATCGAACCCAAGCCTCCTACGTAGCAGGCAGGTGTTCTAGCATGGACCCACGCCAGTGCGTGAAACGGCGTCGGAAAAAAATGCAATAGAATTTTCATGTAGGCGGTGGAGTCTCCTCAACGCACGTAGTATTGCGTGGCAGAATCATAGAATCGCACCAAGCGTCCAAACACGTGAATGGCGCAATGAGTGGGTGGATTAAAACTGCCCACCAATACAAAGTGTGCAGCTGCGCTGGTGCGTATGACATCTCATGGACGGGTAGTGCGTACTTTGCCAATTTTTATAAAGAAGAAATTGTGTCGCAGCGGGCACTTAGCAGCTGCAAATACTCTAGGCCAGGGGTCGGCAACCTGCGGTTCGCATGCGGGCTGCGAGGCAGTGTTATGCGGCCCCTGGCACGACGTCAGAACCCATCCCCTGCCTTAGTCACTCCCCATCCGAAAGCCGACGTGGCGTTCTTGACCTCAAATGGGGTTTAGACTTGAAACATATGGTTGTAAATTGCAACCTTGTGACGTGCATGCCGAAAATAAGCATGATTTGTTTTCCAATTTTGAACAGTATTGCCGATACGCCAACATTTTCTCTTTACGGCAACACCCCCCCCCCCCCCCCCCTGGCTTGCCGTCCGGCCCCAGCTGTGTCGGCTTGATGCAAAGTTGCCCTTCGCCTGAAAAAGTTGCCGACAACTGTTCTAGGCATTCTAGGATGGTTTGAAATGGCCAATGCGACGTGCACAAATGCCACTTTCTCGCGGCACAGTAAAGGCGATTCACACGAGGTCGAATTACGCTATCACGTTCTAGTCTTGAAGGTGAAGCTCACGTGTCTTGTAGGTTTTTTAAATCAATCCCGGCAAAATAAACGTGGTAACATGTTAAACGTGTGTATTCCCATACCATCGCATGCATATATTAATAATAGTTGTTTTGGTTTAACGTGCTAAAACAACGTGATGAGAGACGCCGTAGTTGAGGTCTCAGGAAATTTCGATGACCTGGGGTTCCTTAATGTTCACCTAACTATACGTAAACTGGCCTTAAGCATTCACGCCTCCATCGAAAATGCGGCCGCCTTGGCCGGTATTCGATCCAGCGACCTGCAGGTCAACAGTCGTGTACCATATCCCCTAGACCACTGTGGCGGGTTTCGCATGCATTTAGGTAAAGCCGTTATACCTAGGCATTGTTCTGCGTATAGAACTGAGCAAATTCGATATAATTGCTCATGCTTCAAGAGTGAACCTGATTGAGATCATTTTTAACCGGAGTGCGCATTTCCACAATTTTTTAACACATTTCAGTTTTGTTACATTGCTGGAGGTAGGGCCGTTTACGGGAAGCAAAAGTTCCTGTAATTGCTTTAAAGTAACACTAAAATTCTGACAATGTTACCTTTAACATACATATGTTTTACACCTCAAGCTAAAAGTAAAAAAAATTCGGCATATTCCAAGTACCATGAAAATCGACGTTATGCGAAGCATGTTGAGGGAAGGTGACTGTGGTGTAACTTTTATTGATCGAAACGTTGCGAAATTACACTAAAGATGTGCACAAATGTTGTACGCACAGACATATGTTGACTATCGCATAAGTTTTATATAACCAATTGTTTACATTTCTGTAATGATGCCAACAGCAACATGGCTATCACCAACACCAGAAGCGGCAAGCTTATATGTAGCGCTTGTGCTTGCGAGGATGGTTGCGCTGGCTAGCGCTACAAAGACCAACTTCAGTGGATGGCGCTTAACTACAATGGACGTTAACCCGACGTGAGGCTCAAATTGCAAGAGACCCCACGAATCTCCGACTGACAAGTTGCCAGAAGAAGACAGATCAATCCTGATAGTTTTTCAATCACTGTTAGACACACTTCGAGTGTTCGTCGGCAGGCTGAAGTCACCGCACGCTGAGTCCGTACAACAGCTACTGGATGTTCTATGTCCAGTGCTTGCAAGCCTTCTGTAGGCACCATGTCTCGATGATCTACAGTGAAACGTGACACGCCTAAAGTCCTGCGTTCACTACTATCGAACGCAACAGTCTAGCTTAAGCTCACGTGATTTTTTATGTTCCTTTCTTTTTTATGTTCCATAATTCCCTTCGCCCAGTGCAGGATAGCTAATCGGACGCTTGTCTCGTTGACCTTCCTGCCTTTCCTTGCCCCCCCCCCCCCCTCCTCCTCCTCCTTCAACAGTAGATAGCACTCTGCATCGTCAACAAGTTTTTCTTAGCCTGATGACCATGTATTCAATATTTGTGTTATGGCGCAGTTTACAGCTTTTCCATAGTACAGTACTTGGGGCTGTGAATATTCTCCATCTTTATTTCTTTTTTTTTCTCGTTATAAACACTACTTCTCTTGCCTTTCTAGGGACAGCCGCTTCTAGCTCTTCCATAGTAGAGTGCACACTTCCCTATCGTCCTGACTTCTCTGAGCTATGCCGACTCTAAAGGTGAGCGTTCTTCGAGAGGTCTACATAAATATTGTCGCCATGAAACAAGTGTCTTCTGATGCGCAATACTCTTGCGCAGCTTGCAACGTAAAAAAAAATTAAAATGGTGTCGACAAGTATCATTTAGGTAGGAAGCAACTATTCCTGTCAGCTTACATTATTCTCGACGTCATTATCGTGCGGGAAATTGGACAACTTGCTAAACTCGTCGCCGCAGTGCTTTTCTTTTTTTTAGTCGACCTGCTACCTGGACTAATCAGCATCATCTCTCCCGGAAGCGAAGTTCTACCTCCCGTTCATTTTTACCACCGTGTTTCTGGAATCAGCGAAGTAATCAAGCTACTTCCGGAAGAAATTACGATCACGTGCTCCGATAACGGGCTGCGGAAATTGTCCCACAGAGGGCTGGCCTCATTTTTATTGTTTAGTTTTTTGGCAGTTTGTTGTTCGAAATACGTATGTGGAGTTCCAATCTTTATTTTATTTACGTTACTTTTTTCACATGCCATTATACCACTGTGTGCTTTCATTTTTGATAGTTCTTACACAAAAGATCAATATCACACACAGAACAACTTTGTAGTGCTATGTTTGATGAGCGCGACGCTGCTAGTTTATAGCGTAAATTAGATTATTACGTCGAAAACTTCTACCCCAAAGCCCACAGTTCTGAAATTAACTGCCCCATTGGAATTGAAGCATAATGTTCTCTTTTAATTGTGTAATCAGATCGCACTTTGTAGGGTATCCTACGACGGGAGGAGGGTTGAGTCTTCTGCATGACACATTCTTTATTAAAGTGCTATAAAAATTGTAAAGCACTCTCGTTATTTTTTTATTGTAAACGGCTTAGTAAAATATTTATAAAAGGCCATAATGCATATTTGTCCCCTCTCGCGACATTCTCCACACAAAAAACACTGAATGTCTTAGTTTTCTGAGGAGCTGTATTCGTGACCATACCTTCCTTATAGTTGAAATAGATACCGAAATACGCAATCGCACTTGAATCAGTTACGCTGAAAGCTGTAGAATAGCCGCACTTAATTATTCTCACCTCGATCATTCAGGGGCTGAATTCCACAATATAAAAGCACTCAAACATGAACGCGATGCAAGCACGCTTAGGAATGCTAACGTGAGCTGTAAAACCTAACTTGAATGCTAAAAGTAGATTTAGTCAAGTTTATTGTGTCCTGTAGTCTAAGCTTCCAGCAAAGCGTTTGCAGCACCTTCTAGGTTCCGAAGGCAATATACGAGGAGAATGCTTTACTTAGCGACATTCAATTTGAAATGCTTATTGCTGAATATTACCAGCTTTTGTGTACTGCAGACAAGGACGCGGTCAAAGCCTATTGTTGATCTTTCCATATTTGCTTTAGCGTGAATAGCATGCGTTCATTGCAGCGCTGATAGCGTGCCTCACTCTCGCTAGCCTGCCGATATGCTAATATAGGCAGGTTTCCACGGCAGCATTCCACTTCACTTGGGTGGTGTTGTCCTTGCGTGAAAATGAAGTCTATGGGAAATCCTGGGTAACACGTGTGCATTTTTGTAATGAGTCCTACAGCTCGGTGCAGCAAGAGAAAAACAATCGTCTACTTACTAGGTAATGACAAAAAATCGTAGAAATATATAAAAAAGACTTTTGGCCCTATAATTGCTGCAGCACTCTTTGACTATTCCTTTTCTTCTGTGTTGGCTTTTGCGCATCCATTATTTTGCTGAGCTACACGAAAATGTGCTGACTCGAACAAAAATTCTAGAGCTGGTGCAGCCGCTCTTAATGGAAACACTCTTAATTGCAAACACTCTTCGTTTTTTTTTTCAATTTAAAATAAAGGGTTTGAAGCAGGCAAAACGCCTACTGAAGTCTTACTGCAATTTTGGGGTTGCTATAAAACGTTACGTTCTGAAAACACTTTGTGATGAAATTTCGGAGAGCTTGGAACTGCAACTTTTCAAGCATATCGCCACACTCCTTACTTATGTATTTATGTTACCGGCCATATTGTAAGTAATTTAGCGCAACTTCGTAATCCCTCGAAACACTCACACATTCACGCAGCTCACACTCAAGAAACACACACCACGCACAGCGCTGTGTTTGTCAACCAAGCAACAGATGGCCGTCAATAGTATGTTCTTCTTCGAAAGTAATATAGATCTACTCTCTACTAACATTTTCAACCGCGTGATTTCGTCATGCTTCGATGGGCGCTGTGTTTACGTCGTTGGTGTGAGAAGTTCTTGCCCCGGTTTTGTGGCCCTTTCTATGAAGTGAATGTGTTGGGTCCCGTAAGATTTCTTGTAGGCACGATTTCCGAACTTGTTGGCAACCATATGGTAGCGCTTTTCCTTCTCATGGTAGCCAGATGAAGCTGTCCGTCACTTGTGACACTTGCTCTGAGCTTCTGTCTCATTATTGTGCCAACACGAGGGGCGAAGGAGCGACAAGTGTTTTCAGTGGTCCCTTGTGCCTTTGACTGACAGGTTGTAAAACTCTAAAAACAGATTTGTCAGTGGAGGCACCAGTTCTATTCAACATAGGAAAAAGTGACAGTTGAAGCGTCAGGTCACCCCCTTTCAAACTGCGATTTAATGCACGACTAACTGATAAAACATTTGGATGCCGCAAAAGAATGTTCTTGCAGGAGTCGTCCCTATCAACAGCGAAGCTGTTCAAGCCGGCGGTAAAAACTTCAGTGTGTACAAGGTGTGTAAAAAAAAAGAAAAAAAGAAACCTTGGTTGTGCCTGCCGTTGCCTAGCAACCACTAATGCCACAGCTGTGCCGCACCAGCGCCGCGAGACCGGCACGCGCTACCTGGATGCCCATCAGCTCCACCATCTCTTTAGCATTGCTCCTCCAGTCTCCTCCAGTGCAAACTACGCCATTTCTTTACTCGGGAATTCATAAGCTATCTTAACAACGACTACTCTATAAATAAGTTCAATTTGATCCGACAGCTGGAAGGCGAAATGGTTAAATATGTTGGGTTGGGTAACACGAAAGCAACTGAGGCTGCGCTGTACCAGAAGAGGGGAAATAACGTATCCAACTGTTCCAGGAGAAATTCAGGCATACTCCCGTGGCACGTATTGTTAGGCCTGGTCAGCTTTCAAGAAAATAACCGTATAGACAGTAACCTTATACCGCACCTGCGAGTCAGGCGTAGTAGATTTTCTCAATTACAAAACTTGAACTTTAACATCAGCTTCAGCATGCGGGTCCTCCAAGAGCTCTCTTTTACTCACCAACTCGTCTTGCACTACATTATCTCGGGTTTAGTGCGTCGCCGAAAAACAGGGACGACCATAAAGCGAGGAGGACAAGCGCAGTTGTATTTTTCTGCTGCCGTATTTCTTTGCATATTCCTCTCAGCTTTTCGGCTGCGCTGTAAATCAAAGATTATGAATAACCAGCCAGCCCAATCCCCACCTTGCTGCAGGCAATACATCGTCAACGTGAGCAGGAACTGACCAAAGGGAATAGGTAATACTGGAAAAGTTGCAAATTTACAAAACGTTCTTTAGCTGTGTATGACGGACGTCGCTTTGAATGTTATATTTCATTTTCTTATTTCACATTCTCTGCTATTCTTATTCCAACAGCGCTCGCTCATTTGCCACATCTCGTATGCAAAATTTCTTCTTCCACGTTCCCTCGTTTCCAAGTTTACAACGTGTCTCCGGAGTGGCGCCCAAATCTGATTATTCGGATTCGGCGAGGCTTGCTAGTGATCTTACACATTTTGTGCGCCGCTGTTCGATTTTAAATACGCTTATGTCTCCACGTGCTTCCATTGCCTGTCTAATCTTCCTTGTCCACTTTCTTATTACGCTGGGTATATTTGCAATTTTTTGCTAGTCCGAGCTCCAGTGCAGATCTGCGAACCTCCTACGCAGATTTGTTTCTGCTGCAAGTTCTACGAATGCTCCATATTCTTTGTATAGCTCATCTCTTTTACTCTATTATGTGCGCCAGCGTATCAATTATCCATGCGAAGAGCCTACCTACCCATCCTTTTGATCCTGTCTCTCCTAATTTCACTTACGGGAGCGCATCTACTCACTGCGCTTGATTGAAATTTATGTATGGTTTATTATTTATATATCTGTCTTTTTTAAGTGTTCTTGGAGGCTTTCAAAACACACTTCTTTGGAATTGTGAATCTTCTTTTCATTTGTTATGAAATTGGAAAATCGCTTTCCTGCAACCGCACCCATGATCAACGATGGTGGCAGGCCTGAGTGAAAGAGCATTAGCAAAGACACTCTAAAGCGTGCTCGACCAAATATATTTCCGGGGTTGTAGAAGGCAGAAAATGGGATATTGACACCGTCACCTTTTTGCTGAACCTGTATGCAAATTTCGCAATGAAATACGAAATATAGTAACACGAAGTATTTGTATTTACAATAAAGTACGAAGTATAGATATGTTAGGGTTATTTAGCATAAGGTGATATAAATTTTTTAATTCAACACAGTGCAGACATTATACACCAGACTTTTAATCAAGAGTCTGCACGTACAAACACATAGTAAAGCCATAGCAATTGTTTACGCACTAGTGAAAAAATCCAGCATGTAAAACTGAAAAAAAATATTTTTAAGCTTTAGTGATTAGAAGACTGAGCTTGCAAACGCTGAAGGAAATTACCGGCGACTTCTGTAAGCATGAAGGCGCATTCACACTTCAGAAGCGAAGAACGAGCGAAAACGCCAGAGTGGGTGGAAAAGCGTGTTCGCGCACGTCGAACGCGTTCACACATGTTATTTTGCCCCTCCAGGTGCCACCGCTGCCTTGTAGAATTTATACATCTTGCCCGTTGCCTGAACTTCTATATTCGCATCGAATAAAAGGTATGCATGTAGAACGCGTAAAAGAAATAGTGTACACTTTTTCAAGCTGTTGTTTCAGGAGGTACAGTACACCAGCAGAAATTACATGGGCGGACAGGCCGGCAGCGGCGGCAGTGAATTCGCCCGGCTGTGCAAAAGCGAGATAGGTTGGCGCACGGCGACTAGCTGCTGCTGAAGTTCTGCTAATTCCAGTCGTCTCAGCAATATTAATCCAAATCAGACTTCTGAAGAACGCGTCGTTCCAGTGGCTGTAAGTTCGGTCGTGCAGCACGGTTAGTTTGCTATTGTGTCAATGAGAAAGATAGCCGACTCCTTAGTTACCAGATTGAACTTTCAGCCGGGTGTTTACATCATTTGATTTATATGTCAGTATGGCTTTCCGCGAAGAGGAAAGGCTTGCCGCGGGGTTTTTCGAGCACAGCAAAAGGCTTGTGTTTGACTCCCACTTGAACCAAAGTTTCTATTATATATTTACTTGAATCTATCTAGAAATTTCGCTCATGGACATCACTGAATTTTCGCTCACAACTAAGGACGCCGAGGCTAATGTGAGATATAAGATATGCAATGTGAGATATGCTACATACATAGCAATATCTTCGTAGAAATCCGGAGGTCATGCGCTCGTTCGTAACATGAATGTTGATGGTCATACTGAAATAATACAATAAGTCTATGTGAACAAAATTGTAAGAACTGTGTCTTTAGGAGTAACTGTTTTCTTGAGCTAGTCAGAGAAGACGCGAGTAAAACGAATGCAACGGGAACTGGCAGTAGAAGGATTTTGCACAAACGTCTCTTTGTATGCGTAAAAATAGGCGAGGTGTGAGCAAAACATAGACAAGAATGCGGAGCTCCAATTTCATGCGTCAAAGCAAACCAAATATCACACCTAAACCTCAGGCGAGTTGGCCCTCACGCTTTTCTTATGCATAAGGCTGCGTCCTTCAAAACCGCAATATAGCTCGCTTCAGTGCCTTTCGATTCCTTCTCGGCAGTCTCATCCCTGCCGGTTCTTTCGGGTTTACATCGGCGACGTTCCGTCGGTGTGAACACGGAAGCGCCTAATCCCTTACGGATATATAGGGTGCTTCTGGGACCTCCGAGGCCTAGCAAACCTCCCAACTCCATTTCACCTGCTCTTCTTTCATATCGTACCCTCAATGGAAAAATCTCGCACTTCTGCTGCACGGCAAAGGTGAGCGCTACTTTTATGACTAATATAGAAAGACTTTACCTTGACTTTTCCTTGCAACTTATAAATGCCAGTCGATTGCTCGCACTACAATTTTGTGTTCTTTTTCTATTTACTCGTTGAAATTGAAGTCAGGAACGAAAGTTTCGCAGTGTAATGTCACAAATACTCAGCTACCACGACGAGTTAGTCATTTTGAAGTTCGCTTTCTGTAGCTATTTTATTGCAAATGAGTTCTGCGGAATCCCGCAAGGTGGCGGAAGGGTTAAGAAAGTGAAAATAGACAACCACCCGTTTGTAGCACGAAGCCACAAGGAAATCCATACGGATTTTCTCAGAAAGAAAAGCTTCTTAGTTGCCGAAAAATTCGTCCTGGTCCGGGGTTCGAACCCGGGACCAACGCCTTTCCGGGGCGGTCGCTCTACCAACTAAGAAGCTTTTCTTTCTGAGAAATCCGTATGGATTTCCTTGTGGCTTCGTCCTACAAACGGGTGGTTGTCTATTTTCCCTTTCTTAACCATTCCGCCTCCTTGCGGGATTCCGCAGAACTCATTTGCAATAATTGTGTCCATGTGCTTCGAATTGTCGATGAATTCGCCCTCGCGCTGCCAATTGCTAGCTCCCTGGTTAGCTCAATTGGAAGAGCGACCGCCCCGGAAAGGCGTTGGTCCCGGGTTCGAACCCCGGACCAGGACGTATTTTTCGGCAACTAAGAAGCTTTTCTTTCTGAGAAATCCGTATGGATTTCCTTGTGGCTTCGTGCTACAAACGGGTGGTTGTCTATTTTCCCTTTCTTAGCTATATTATTATCTAAGCGGCAAATCATGCTTCACAGGCATAAAATCGACATTTTCTGACTGGCACGGTAAATTTTTCTTCAAAGACAAGAAATTTCTATTCGTTTGTGCATCGCGATCAGAGACGACCTGCATCTTATCTATATAATCAAGCCAAGTGGTCAGTTCAAATGCCAAGAGAATATATAAAAAAAAGTATTTGGCTATGTTGACAAATGCCTTGTTTTTATAGATACAGCCCGCATTGATTACGACGCGCCTCAGGTACAGGATGTTCTTAGAAAGTGCCTTCATCCGCTTTTAATTACTCATGAAATGCCCGCATATTATATAATTAAGTTTCCTAATACTGCAAATTTGTTTTCCAAGTGACCGTGTGTGTAGGTCGTATGAGCCAAGGGTCAATATGCCGTTGTAATTATTTTCGTCGGGTCGTTCTAAGCTAATGAAGAGGGGTATCGTAAAGCTAACGCTAACGAACTCTCTTGCCCCACTCCTGTTTTCATGCGTGTCAAACCAGTTTCCTGGCTCATGTAGAGCGCTTAAAAATGCTGGGTATGAACTTCTTGCCACAAACAGCCAAATATTTGCCAACAATCTTCACAACTAGAATACTTTCTTTATGAGAACTCCTTATAGACTTTATATCTGCCTGATACAGCCATTATTCATTTCGTGAGCTTTGCTCCACTTGGGATTCTCGCCAACACCGGATTGGCCAACGTCACGTCAACAAATAATACATTACTTACTGACACAAATGAAGCCTCTTAAACAGATTGCAACATACACAAATGAAGCGTGTCAATATATTTTTGCGCATCTTGATCACGCGAAATGAAAATTTACGCAATAACTAAGTGAACAGATTAACTGCAGCCGTCATTCATCAAGCGTAGGCTTTCTCAGTAGAGCACGAACAAACTTGACCGGTCGCAAACGCTCATCAGTCTGGTACGTTACAGAGTGTGCGAAGTGCTTCAAACAAGAATCTTCAACTCCCTAATGTACAGACGCGTCGTAGTGAAGAAGGCGTCGACATGCACCATTTTTTTCTGTCTGGAGGACATGCAGTGTCGTGTACCTACAGATCGATCTTGTCCCCCCAAGTAGGAAGTTTCTCCCGCTTTCCTGGTTGTTGTCTGTCGCCCTGCTAAGTTCGTTTTTCATGCTGTACTTATTGCTCCGGATTGACCGACCACCACTCGCCTGCTACGCCACTTTCATGCCACGACGCCTTCTCCTCCGTCTCTTCTCCGATAGCAGACACCTTACGATGCTTCTTGTAGTAAGCTGTGGTGCTCTATAGAACATCTCTACTTCGAAATAAATATGAAGATTAAATAGAGCCAGACCACCAAACAACTCGAATGCTTTGCCTTTTGCGTGTTGATCAATACCCGCAAAGAACTGGCGGCGACTTTTAGGAGCGGACTCTGATCTCTACCTCTGTCAATGAGGACTTCACGGAGCTAAATTCAGGAGACAAATTGGAGCGATAAGCCTCACTTTATTTTGCAAACCCTGACATCAGTGAAAACCAGATATATTATATATATTGCAGAATACAAAAATTTCAAACATACTCCTGGCTCAATTTTCAAGAGAGCACGTGTTTGACAATGAAACGCAGAAGAGGGCGCGTTTACTGATCTACATGTTGGGAACGAATATCAATGCTCCTTATCACTTGCTCGCTAATAGAAAGAACTGAATTAGTGATTTAAAATATCATGCTAAAATGCTAATGATGATTAGTCTAGCATCCATTATCTGGACCAATCTCCAATGGGCATTTCTCATTCTATTTGGGCCAGATCAGCTGGCACATAAGCGTGTGCGTGCTTTCGTGCATCCGTGCGCGTTTAGGCGTGTGTGGGCGTGTGGGTGCGTGTGTTTGTGTCCGTTAATTCTGCAGTGAAGGTATAGTGGCAGAGAAGAGAAAAGCACGCGACAGAGAGGTTCAGTAAGGAGATTCCTTTCGGCAGCCAAGAGGTAACCCGGCAAGCTGACCATTGTCACAACTTAATTCCGTGGCTCCACTCCAACCACGTTTCTTCAAGTGCCATATTGCTTGCCATACAACAAGTTTTCTATAATAGGGCGAGGGCCGTTAGAACTCAGCATAGTTCTGCTAAGGCTGTCAATCAAGTTTCTGTGCGTGTTACTGCGATGTATTGGTATCCGGGTGTCGCAATTCATAAAAGGGTACGGGGACCTTATGCAATTCGCCACATCGGGTGTAAAATTGTGTTTCATTGCTCAGAAGAATGACATCCGTGCACTACATTGTCGCAACCCATCATATACAGGTGTATTTGGTGTAAAATTACGTTTTCTGGCCAAGAATGATGATGTCCGTGTACCACATTGTCGGAACCCTTCATGTGCAGGTGCATTTGGTGTAAAATTACGTTTTATTGATGAGAACACAGATGTCTGGGCAATACGTGTCTCAACCCGTCATATACAGATCGGTCCGTTGTTAGAGGGAACACCTAAGCGTGGAGCGTCATGCACAGGAAGCGGCGAAAAGCAAGCGCGTACTCGATAAGTACATGACGCCAATTTTCTGTCCAGCTCAGTGAACAAGTAATTCCTACGTATTTGCGAAACATCTCCGGTTTCTCAAGACTTGATGAGGGATCGTGTTCCAATTCATTCTAGTTTTCTAAGTTATCCTTTAAGAAAAACAGAACGTAAGCTATCAAACAATTGCATCCAATATAAAGTACATGTCGGACTCTCCGAATAACATAAGAAATAATCTAGGAGAGTATGTAATTACTCCCCAGTCGTAAAAATGGTGTAAAAGGTATCCCTTGCTGGCCAAACCGTTTCGGGTATTTCTCGAGGTCAGTTAATATGGTCGCAAAGTTTTTCGATAAAAAGCGGTCCAGAAGAAGTGGGGAGGGGCATCCGTATGGGGCGTCATAGGAACTGCGATTGATTCGCGACTTTAGTAGAGGACCAAGCACCACCAATAACAAATGACTTTTCATAAAAAAAGAATAGGAGAGGCTAAATTTTACTGTAGCAATATTACTCCTGAGTAGTTTTAAATAGGCGCGATTCGCGAAGGAGAGACGATTGCAGTTTAGTCAGCTTCCTGTTGGTGATATCAAAGCACACCCCTTTACCCCTCCCCCCCCCCTCCCTGTGCAAAATATACGATGGGGATTCGAGGCGATGGCGCCACTCTAATACAGCCTGTGCTACGCCCTCTAAAAGTTACTATACTACGGTTCATCCCCTGAAACATTATCGCATTTTGCCCCTGCGTGTGTTGTCTGAATTCGTGGGGCCCCAAGTTCTACGCTTGCTGAGCGCGCCGCTTCACAAATGTGTCACATCGCGAGCGAGCGCATTCATAGAAAACTTGATCATGCCAAAAACACGAGGTAAAAGTCTAATTCATCAGATGAGTCTTCGTGCGATTTCGGTGAACAAAAAGGACGATGCCCGGCCCTGAACTGGGACCGCTTTTCTCTGTACTACAACAGACGGAGTTCTGTGCAAAGATGCAACAATATCTGTAGGCACCGATTGATACTTGAACAGGAAGCGATAAATAAAAGGTTGCAAGAACAAACAGAAAGGCCAGACAGGTTTTACGTCTATTAAAGTACTGATTGAGCGATTAACTAATTACCTTGTCACATTTCGCTGCATGATCTCCGATAGTGAAGCCGCTTTCGTGGTAATTAAGTCAAGTTCCTCGATGTAGCATTAATCATGCTGGCGCCAAGGTCACGAAAATGTAGATTGGACATTTGCTACAGGATGAATTAAAAACTTCTGTCTAACAAATGGAACTACAAAATTAAGCATGCGACAAGCAGAAAGGGATGTAAGCGAATTGAAAATTTTATGACGAGAAATAAATGTTACAAAAGCAATGACAGACTTCGGGAAGATAAATGTAAAGTAGGGAAATATCCGAGCAATAAATCATGCACATGCCAATAAGCGCATGCCCTTTGCCTGGGGCTGCCATTAAGCAAGAAAGAGGCGCAGTCATCTGATGCCGCAGGCAACGCAAAATTACAGTTTCGTAAGCGGCAATTACTGGAATTGCACGGCGGCTGTGCCATTTTGCAATGCCTGCTTCCCACAAATAATGATCGCTCCCTTATTTTTAACGACCATAGATATGTGCTTCGCCCTGCGAACCGCTAACAGTGAACAAAACCAAAAACAACTTAATGGTTTGAAATTTTTTTGATGCATTTTTTTTTTGCTGTGCGGCTCAGCTAAACTTTTATTCCTCATTTTTTTTATTCTTGTCGTTATTGTAGTGGTTATATTTCATATCAGTTATGTTCAAATACTCAGTCCGTGCGGCAAAATATTTTTTGTGCATTTTAAATAGACGGGAAGCTGCACGTGAGAACTTACGAAAGAGAACTGCAGTCGGCAAACGCAATGCCAATGTCTAATCTAGTGTCACTTTTTTTGTAACACTCATGTTTCATCAGTTCTTGGTTCATTTTTTCCCATAAAGCCCACAATTCTACGTAGAGGCGAATGAAGAGCCGGTATTAAGGCGAAAGCATTTAATGTCTCATACTCGTGGTGCCGTCCGTCCATGCCCGGGAATGGTGCCAGCTGTGGTTTCTCCCCCTCACACTCTCTCAGCAATTGGGGGATGGCACAGGGGCGCATAGCAACAGTTGCGCCACCACAGCTGTGGCCTCTCCCCCTTACACTCTCTCATCAATCACGTGATTGTTGAGAGGGTGTCAAAAAAAGAAAGAAAGAAAGAATAGGCAGATCCCATGACCGTGGGAATCGATGTTGCGAAGCATGCGGAGGGAAGGTGACTGTGGTGTAAATTTTCTATTGAGCGAAACATTACGAAATTAATCTAAAGATATCTACACGTGTTGTACGCACAGGCATATGTTGAACTGTGGCATATGCTTTTATGTAACCAGCTGTTTACAGTTGCGTAACGATGCCAACAGCAACATGAGTATTACCAACACCAGAAGCGGTAAGCTGATATGTAGCGCTAGTGCATGCGAAGATTGGTAGCCCTGGCTAATGCTACGTAGACCAACATCAGCGGATGGCGCTTAAGTATAGAACTGACGTTAACCCGACTTGACGCCTGTATAATGGTAGTACATATGTAATGTTTATGAAGTTATATAGCCAGCACTGCAACCACAATTCACGTTTGACCAACGTTGCGCCTGCATATGCTCTTTATCTAAAGCAGTTTCGAGACCTGACGTGGCTTTGTGGCAGGATACTTAATTCCCACGCAGAATTCTTTGGTTCCTGGTGATTCGATTCCTGGTGAGACCCGGTTATTTATTCTTCACATTCGTTGGGTCAACGCTACCGATGTCAGTTTTTCTTAACGATCTGGAATTTAAATTATCAATGCCTGTACTCGCCGTTCCTGGCCATATATAAACTGTCAATCACCTGTGACTCATACCCGCATACCGCGGCCCGTGGCTAACGGGTATGTGCCACACGTGTCTGGAGCAAAGCCTTTGACGACGTACGTGACGGGATTTTCACGTTATTCATATTATGACCAGCTAGACATATTCACAAAACCCTTTTACCCTCCCATAATAATTTTGATGTACGCCAACTAAAGGAGTCGATCACGAGAGCGCCCAGACGTAGCCGGCTAGGTAAATACGTAGATAGACACGCTCAATGTGCCTGCAGTCCGCAAAGAAATGCTTCGCATTTAAAAGGCATGGCATAGTCAGTCGAATGGCCACAGGCTTTCGCCGAACACACTTTGGAATTTACAGTGTCCTTCAATTTTTTTAGCCGCGACTGCATCGAAAACGTACATTACTGTATCGGCGCAGGTCCTTGCCTTCTTTGTCTGAATATATCTGATATGCAAAAAGAAAATAGTATACTGCAGCTTTTTGTGAAGCTGGTTGCTCGTTAGTTGGCCGTAGTTAAATATTTAATCACACGCATACGCTCTGGCACCACCTTCTCTGTTCTAGATTATCTTTAATGAGAAATCGTTTGACAAGTCCTACTCGTACTCTCCCGGCAGTCTTGTGCATCAAAATAACGGTGTGTAGAAGTTGCCCTTTTGGTTGTGTTCATGTTGTCAGGTTATAATCTGATAGTTAGAGGCCTAGTTGACTTCAACCGCAACTGGAAAAAGAAAAGAACTGAACTTCTAAGTTTTTCTTAAATCTGAGACAATCCAGACTTCTCAGCAAACACTTAATCAATGATTATGTGTTTGCTGAGCGTTACCTAACACTTAATTAACTCACACGTTTACGCACATTGCATACCTTACCTCATCAAGCCAATATAACTGGACCATTTCCGCCTTCACCCTGAATGCATACGAGGCTCTTTGATATTTAGGGCTTTTTTTAAAGTTTCGTGGTCGGTGTCCGTTTTAACGGTTGTCACAGTGGGAACCCTGTTCAGACGGCGACTGCGTACGGCTAGAATTCCTATAAATGGCTTATTGATATTTAGTAGTTCGTGTTCTTTTATATTTCGTAACTATGACTTCACAAGCCCAAATACTTGCACCATGCGTCAGCTATGCAAGAAACAGACATTTTCAAGTAGTATTTTCCTACGTTTCGAACTTGCTTCGGTCTTTACCAGCCGACAGACGCAGTGTTGAGTCAATCTCACTGCTACCAGCGAATGCACGAGTGCTCGCGGGAAATTGCATTATTCGTCACTGCAGTGCACACGACCGCCACCTCGAGCAATTGAGATTCCGCAGGCGCCTATCTGTTTTGTGTAGTGGTGTAATCTCATTAGCGTCCTGTATGTATCGGTCGATCATTGCGAAGAACACACTGTTGCCGACACGCCCTCACGATTCCTAATTGGTGCACGAGAAGTTGTAGCCACGTGGCATGGTCTCCAGGAGCTTCAAGGTGGCTACGAAATTAGTGGAGTAAAGTGGCAGTGTGCGATATACTATCGTGCTTCGTATGCCTTGGATGCTCACGTGGCTGTAATCAAAGCGTGGAGAAATGTACTCTTGTGTTCGGATGATGGAATGGCGAAGTTTTCCTGACAACTGTTTCGACTCCCCACATCTGGCCCTGCGGTGCATGGTAGGTTCCCGACAGAAATGGTAAATGCATGCTTTACAAGAAGCGTGCGAACTTGAGCTTGTTTTGTAATGTGTAATTCACAGTAAAAAAATGCGCCCACCTCCTCGAAGGGAATCGTGAGGAAATGCGAATGCATTTCGCGCGCGCTTCACTCCATTTATATATGGTGGTTGTGGTTCGAAGAAGGAAAAAGGCGCCTGATTTCTGCAGCCCGGTCGGGAGCAAGGCGCAGCGCCTTGTTTTTGCTTTTTCTTGTTTTTTTTAATTTATTTATTTATTTTTTTTATTTTTTTTTCATATATAGCTCCGCCGAGCTCCGCCGCAGTCCGCTTTTAGTTAACGCGCACGCTGCGAATTTTTATTGTTCAACAACGCACAGGAGAAATCTCCCACCGGCACCACCTTGGAGGTCAAGATTCATTGCCATATATACGGGGTGGCCAGTGAACGGTTGTGCAGCGCGAGCAGTCGGTTTTTTTCAACCAAGAAACTCGCTAGCAGACGCTGCCTGTGTCGGCGTCGCGAGGCGAGAGAGCGAGAGGGGGGGAGCGTAGGAGGAGAGGAGAGAGAGGGGGGGCGCGCATGCGCAGTGGGAGTGTGGACGCTGCGGGCAGAGATGCCTAGAGAAGAGAGGGGGAGCGTAGGAGAGGAGAAGAGGTGGGACGCGCATGCGCAGTGGGGAGTGTGGACGGCGCGGGCAGGGATGCCTAGAGGAGAGAGGGGGAGCGTAGCAGGGGAGAGAGGAGGGGAGGCGCATGCGCAGTGAGGGTGTGGTTGCCGCGGGGAGGGATGCCTAGAGGAGAGAGGGGGGAAAGAGGAGGTTTTTTATTATTTTTTTTTGAAAGGGTTTGCGCATGCGCAGTAAGGGTGGTCACGCCGCACACCACCACCACCGGATTAAGCTTCGCCATAAGATGCTTCACATCTAACACCTGCCGGCGCGCACACCTCCTCAACCTATCTTCCTCCTCCTCCTCCGCGGACAACGCCGCACAACGCCAACGCCGCACAACGCCAACGCCGGATGCCTGACATAGCCCGACTATGAAATGCATTCGCATTTAAAAAACAGCGTGAAACCACAAAGACGAGAAACGCCAAACAGGACTAGCGCTGTACTAGCGCTGTGCTAGCACTGTGCTAGACCAGCGCTAGTCCTTCTTGGTCTTTCTCGTCTTTGTTGTTTCGCGCTGTTCATTACTATACATGCTTTACACGCATGACGATGGGAAGTCCGACCGCTCTCAATCAAAAGAATTGGTATCATATCTTCGACATCCACGCTGTGTCCGCTCTTTGGCCAATGCATCAAGAGAAGGAAATGAACCACGTAATGAGCTTAGCCTAGGTTTATTCGGTCGAGGATGCTTTCAACCCAGCTAAAAGAAGCAAGGGCAATTCTGTAGACCAGGTTCTAACGTACAGTGCACCTGCCAAATTGCAACAGTATGGGAAGGCTACCCTAGATATTTCTCTGAAGTGAATTCCTGGCAGGGGGAAAAAAGTCACCCACATAGCTATCTGTGAAAACCTAATTATTATTTTTTGGTAAAAGCCATAGGTGCCTCCTAAAACTCGAAAAGTGACTGTCGGCGCCAACCTGAATGATGCGGAAAATCGCATCACCTCACTCTGTGAGGTCATCGTCCTGTCACAACGGCGTCACCTAACGTGAAGTCACATGATGACGTCACCAGATGACATCATCACTTCGTCAAAGTGGGTAGACCTTGGAGGCCCTGCAAAAGAACAAGGGGTGCAGGAAGCTTAAAAGCGCTTCCGTTCCCAGAAGTAGTGCAAAACCATACAGAGTGCAGGAAGTACTAGGGCGAGGCAGGAGATGAAGAAAATTGACTCAGAAAAAAAAAGACAATGACTTTCATTCTCGAGTCGTTTTAGGCAAATCAGTAAGGGACCATGGGATATTTCTGCACCGATGGCGCATTGCATAGCGAGCGAACACAGGAAAAAGGGGACAGAGTAGGAGAAATTTCTATTGTCCAATTTTCTTAAGTTCGCGCGTGTGTTATACGCCGTCATCAACCAAAATGAACTTGTCCACGCTTCTACATTTGTAATCTAATCGACATCTTGACCGCACAAAAAAGACGAGGACGGAGGGAGGTACGACGACACGGGCGGTAAACTTTCAACTCGTTTATTCATTGAAAGCACCAACTAGGCCAAACACAAGTTGTTCTACATTTGTAAGTTACATTTTAAATGCGAAGCATTTCTTAGCGAACTTCGGTGACTTTGAGCGTATCTATCTATCTATCTATCTATCTATCTAGCCGCCTACGACTTTGTGCTCTCCTGGCCGTATCGTTAATGGGATTTATACCAAAGTTGGTATGGAATAACATGACTCTATGACAAACAGGACTGACTGGTCATATCATGAAAATCATGACTAACTTGTCATGAAAACTATGATTTACACGCCATGACCATAGTGCTCCTGAGGCCGTTTTACTAACTTGATATATCCAAAAATTCATACGACGAGACATTTCGGCATGACCAACATAAATGACAACTGGAAATATGAAAATCATGACCTGCATGTCATGTACAACATGATTTACATGCCACGCTCATGGCGCGCCGACGGCCGTTTCGCTAGCTTGATGTACACCAAATTTGGTATTGCGTGAGGTGACTGTATGACGAACATAAATGCCAAGTGGTAATACGGAAATCATGACATGTCATGTGCAACATGACTTGCATGCCACGCTCATGACACTCCCGTGGCAGCTTCGCTAGCTTGATATACACCAAGTTTGGTATTGAGGGACGTGACTGTATGACGAGCATAAATGACAGGTGGTAATATAAAAATCATGACCTGCATGTCATATACAACATGATTTACATGCCACGCTCATGGCACGCTGACGGCCGCTTCGCTTGCTTGATATACACCAAATTTGGTATTGCATGACCTCACTGTATGACGAACATAAATGCCAAGTGGTAATATGGAAATCATGACATGTCATGTGCAACATGACTTGCATGCCACGCTCATGGCACTCTTGTGGCCGATTTCGCCAGCTTGATATACACCAAATTTTAAGGTGAAAGCTTTAATGTCTCATGCTCACGTCCGCTTGTCCGTCCGGTCGTCCGTCCGTCCGTCCGTCCGTCCGTCCGTCCGTCCGTCCCTCCAGCCATGCCCTGGCACAGTGCCAGTTGGGCGCCGGGGCGCACGAACGGACGCCGGTAGCGTTGTACTCTACAGCCATAGGCGTGCGCACGAGGGGGGCAGGGGGCGGCCGCCCCCCTCAAATCACCTAAATTAGGGGGGCGCAAAGTCTGCCCCTTACATTGACTTAATAGGGAGGGGGGCGCTGCGATGAACCTTCGCCCCCCCCCTGAAGGGGAACCCTGCGCACGCTTATGCCTACAGCGCTCGCGCTTTGCTTGCGTAGCGTCGCTTTGCCCAGCGTCTCTAATCGTGCAAGGAGGGAGACGCGCACATCACGTTCCATTCTGACCGACCCCTTCTCAGTGGGCACAGGCGGTCGAGGAACACACTTTGGAATTAACAGCGTGTCCGTCAATTTAAACGCTGGAACGCGGATGGCGTTTGCACGTTGCGCAGAGCGCGAGAATACGAACGCATGCGAAACGGAGGCAGATTGTTCTCGCGTCTCGCTGCGATTCGAGGCAAAAAATTAAGCGAACATAAGTGGCTGGTGGTCACATGAAATCTTGGCATGCATGTAATCTACAATGACATTTACACGCCACGCTCATGGTGCGCTTCCGTCCAGTTCGTTAGCTTGATATGCACCAAAACTGGTATGGCGGGATATGACGATATATCGAATATAAGTGGCAGGTGGTAACATGAAAATCTTGACATACATGTCATCTACATTGCCATTTACATGCCACGCTCATGGTGCGCTTGTGTCCAGTTCGCTAGCTTGATATACACCAAAATTTGTATTGCACGACGTGACTGTGTGACGAACACAAATGACGGTCCTAACATGTAAATAATGACATGCATATTATGTACAGTATGATTTGCTCCTTGCTGGCTGCTTCGCATCCCATCGATTCCCATAGTGCGTGGGATCTGCCGGTTTTTTCGCATCGAACCGTGCTATAAGCTTTTTTGATGATGAAACAGCACAGCCTTCGCCCTCACAATGCAAGCCTTCTCAACTTGGCAGGGTTGATTGAGATCAATGAACATAATTTATTCCAACTCGAGAGGTTTAATGAGTTCAATTAGGAGTCTAGAATCGGAAAGGTAGGCGTATTGTGTAGGTGGACGTTTCGCTTGCCATATCCGAAAATTATTGAACCGATTACGCTGATTGTTTCGGTTCATAAGTTCTCTTTGCCTAGAAGGTCCTACTATTCGATGGCTAAACAAAATTAAAATGATCGATTATGCAAGTTTTTCTCCCAAAAACCCGATAAGATGATGAGGAGACTCCGCATCAATTTAACCATCCTAGGCTATTTAACGAGCAGTTAAATATAAGTGCATTGGCGTTCTTGAATTTCTTGCCCCTTGAAATGCAGTCGTGGCTTCTATAGATAGAACCTGTGTCCTCTGCTAAGCCACCACGGCGCGTCAGTGGTTAAGCCTGTTGGGGTGTTGTGACGGGTGTTGAATTTACCGCGTACGCTTTGCGCCCTAAATGTCAGCATCGTACTGGAAAATACTGGTGAAGTTTGCGCTAAGCACTAAGCCGTGCAAGCCTTGAAACAGCGAAACTGGACAATTCTGAAGACAAATCCGTTTATAAAAACAAAAAGCTACTAACCGAGCAGCTCTTCTTGCATTCTCTTACTGCAAATTTTGTAAGGAAAATGCTGAATAAAATTGAATTTGAATTTGAAATAATTCTAGGACTTAGCTAGGTGATGAGGGTTGTTTACAGGTTGCTTCCATTTTGTCGCTAGGGTTTAGCTAGGTGATGCTAGGTTGTTTCTACATTGATCATCAGCGCAGGGAAGTTCGAGTTACACCTCGCACACTGAAGGACACCACATGGATGTAAAATTTCTAGAGACAGAAAGTCGCGCTCAAACCAAGCGTTCGCACGTCTCATACACTCACATACACGACACAGATGTCCAAACTCCAGGGAGAGAAACTCGCATTCAAACTAAGTTCGCACCTCTCATAGATCTACGGGTACGTCGTCATTAGCGTAGGGCTTCCATCGCATCGGGGTCTTCTTGAAGCCACCGTTCCCTTTCCCATTTCCTTGTGGTTGGCTAATTGTTGCTTTCTTCCTTTTTAGTGGACCATTGGTGAGTAGCGGGAGATAACCAATTTCTGTGGCACATACCCGTTTATTATGAAAGCAGTTTTCTGATAGGCCACACACATTTCTGCAACACATACCCGTTTGTTGGGCTAGCTTTTGCTTTCTTCATTTTTAGTGGAACAGTAATGAGGAGTGGGATTTCGACAATTTCTGTTTGATATACCTGATAGACCACACAGGATAGGCCGCACAAATTACGGCTGCCTTAAACAGCTTGGCTGTTAAAACATGTACCGTTAGAAACGGTAGCGGAAGCTTTTGCCCAACTTCTTTAGAGAAATACCATAAAGCGGGCATATCCTGATATACCTTCCCCATACAATCAATCAAATGATAAAATGTGTCAGGACCAATGAGCAAAAGAAACAATGGTAAGCTCAAGTCAGAATTGTAGGCATAAATTCAAATAAAGAAAGAAAATCAGGAAGCTTCCAATACCTGAATAAGTCAGTCTGCGCTGAGTAAACTCTTGGGATCAGCAAACGCGGCATCCAGCTCTAACAAAACGGCAAGGAGGCCTTTGGAGTCTGAGACAGCAAGGGACATTGGAAGCCGTTTCTGCTGCCTTGTTCAAGACGCAGTATCTGAAACGACAAATGTTTGCGTGCCAGGCTGAAGTCAATAAGACCGCGAACGTTGCGGATTTAGGAAGTTCTGATACGTGTCCAGAGACTGTTATATGTCACCTTTCATGTCTTATTTCTGCACATACCTACTCCTGGCTTTAGAAGGTGCGCAATCGTTTCATATATCTCTCTGGCGCGTACAGTTGCCTCTGCGTCGAAGAGATGGTCACGGGTAGCAACTGTACTATTCTTGATTTACGTGCGTCTAAAACCAATATCGTGAACATATTGCGAACATATTGCGAACATTGATCTCGTCCCATCCTGCAACTATTGTTTTTTCCGCTTCGTGTAGTAACGGGCACCAAAGATAAAAGTCTAATCCCAATTTCCAGCGTACCGGATACTTCTATTGTATTCAACGAAACTTGTATGCCTCGCGCTTTTGATCTTTGTACTATGAGGTTACAGAGACTAGGCAGAATAAAGTTCAGAAAGATATTGTTCATACCTTCTTGAACACATTTTTAATATAATAGATAGTTCTGTTAAGTGGCGCACTTGGGCAAAGCATTTCAAGAACGCTGTACTTGGGCTCGAGCTCCGGCTGGAAGCCCAAGTCGACCACATCAATAGGTTCTTTGGTCACACAGACATGACATTCAGCTTATATCTGACAGTGATAATTCTTTTCGAGATTGATCACAAAATGAAGGTTGTTTTTTTCTATCCCTGAATACATTCCTCTTTTTGTTGCCGAACAAAAAATACACTGCAGTAAATTCCACATGCTGCTGACGATGCCCGCTATATACACTGGCATTCTAAAAGAGTGCTGTAAGGGCGTTCTCGAGAAGCACAAATGGTTTCGGTATCTACTACTAATAAAACAGTAAGTGTCCACCTAAGCAATGGCGCTTCTCAGATCGTGTCCGACTGTTCGATGTGTGTTACCACAGCCACATCATACAGTTACATAGCGTTTGCAAATAAAATGGAACGCAATACATGCGCAATAAATTCCGGCGACCCGACTGCGTGTGTTCGTTACGTTATTTGGTTTCTCCAGTTTGTGTCTACATCACGTAACTAATAAGGTGAACCTTGAACTAGTTTGCCTTTTCATCGAGTAGTTTGGCTACTGGCCTCTTTTTTGCGCAGCGTACTGGCAGCCGACAGTAAACGGACCTCTTGTGGATTTGGTGCAAGTAGAGGCCAACCAGGGTCGGCATTTGAAGTGGTTTTGTTTAAAGCATATACGCCATTGTGTTTACTGCGGCATTATCCTCCAAGCATCGTCATCCGAATCATTACATGCAGTCGCAATCAAGGGCATCGTCGTTACATAATCGTCGTCATTCGGTCTTCGTCATCTCATTATTGCCCAATTTGTCGAGTTTCTTTGGACAGAGTATCAAATGAAGGCACTAACAGCCGTACTTCTAGTCAGGACATCTTTCATTCAAAGCACTGATGGGTTCCCGATAAGAAACGAGTGTGGGGGCGGATGGAAGCTTGAAGAGATGACGAATCCCTGAACATGGCAGGTCCGCTGGAGCGAACGTCTTGACAATTGGTCTAGCTGTTGCCTTGAAGAAGACAAGAACACTTGTGGAAACGGTGTCCCCGTGTTCAAGGGTTTTTCATCGGTTTAGTTGTTCTCTGTGGTAAATGAGGGGATTCTAGGCTTTCAGCGTACCAGATATGCATTCGGGTCATTTCGCCTTGGCTGTCTTAATAACGCTTACTCCCTTCCATCTCAAGGCATTCGGAACACAGGGAAAAACATATAATCGGCCAACAACGGCTGCGGTCTGCAATCAAGTTCCTAGGGGGGATCAAGATGAGCGCATAAAGTGATTCAAACAAGACGAGCGTAGTCTTTGAGTGTGCGTGAGCCAAGAACTGCGCTGGAGAGACAGCGTTGGAAAGGAGATATCTAGGTCACCGTTTCCTCTGAAAGATTTCCCCTGTGAGCGGCTGCACATCTCCAACTTGCAGCAAAAGGATGGTTGATGTTTCGCAGATAAAGAAAGGCCGATGTTCTCGGTCTGTATTTTCTGCGTTGTCTTTGATTTATAGACAGGCGAGTATATTTAACTACTTTCTATTACCTTACAAAAACATTTTTCTGCTTATCGATTTCACTGCCATTATATTCAGCCACTTACCTCCTTTTCTGTTTTTCTGTAACATCGTTCTTTTGACTTCTGAGATGAAAGGTAATGTTCATTTTTTCTTGTAGTCTAGGGCACCTGGGCCCACGAGGCTGCTCTTTTGAGCCCAAAAAAACCACATCTGACAAATTAAGTGCAGCACTCCTATTATCCGCTTATTGCTTTTCATACGGGTGCCTTGGCTTGTTTTGGTTAACCTGGCAAAAGAGCATTTGGTATCTCATGCCCCATTCACTAAATAGTATCTTCACTTTATCAAACAATATCTGCTTCCAAGTCCGCGCAAATACATTGGCCCTTTCTCTTAATTGAACAAGCGCTAAACGCGGTACCAAAGTATTTCTAAGCTGTTAGGCTGCTTAGGGAAAGGTATAACAGCAGAAGGCGACATAATTGTGTGATATATAATTATGTTGCCTAACCGTAACGATCGTTGGCGAGAGGTTCATCATGGCAGTTGCCAGGCGTTTCCTCTTGGTAGCCTGACGAAGAGTGGTTCTAGCAAGAAGTCAGGCGTTGAACGTCAATGGTGACGATATTACCGTCTCAGTACATTTCCTTTTGTTACTCGAAGTAGCGGTAACCATAGCACCACATTGGGTAACAAGAATGCGTTTATAAGATCCATGCCAGCATTCGTACCACCTCGAATGCAGTATATTACTCACAAGTAAGCGGTACGTATGCGCGTTCATATGCGACACGTTATATCAGGCCAAATGGCGTCGAAATGCGCTTAAGGCTGTCACAGCGCCAAGGCTTCATGTGTAGCTTTTCAATATAGTTATACCTTAGAAAAGACAGAATGGCACACAAAAAACGTGCACGCCATTGATAATGGGCCTGATAGAAACAATAGTACAACGGTAAAAATTCTTGACCTTAAATATTGTCCCCCCCCCCTCACTTACAGAGAACCCATGTGCGCGTCTATGAGTTTCTAAATCTGGGTTTTTTCAGCGTGCACATCAATCTAAGTACATTGCTCAGCCATATATATTTTGTGTTTTTCTCTCGTCTCTCTGTATATTTTCTCGTCTCTCTGTCTCTGGGAGTATATACCGCGGGCTACGTGGGCTAATAGGGTTCATCTTCACAAATGTGCCGTCAGAAATTGATGTAAAATATGGTAAGTACTGTGACGCGGTGAGGCTGATTCATTTATTAGTCATTTTGTCAATGCTGGTGCTCCAACTTCAATATCTGCCTTTTACCAAAATAGAAATAATTTAAGTTAGATTATTAATCGCGTCAGCGACACAATATTTCAGACGCGTACATTTGAAAGCGAGATTTTTAGATGCGAAGCATCTTATGCTCGGGGCTCCCGTGTCCGTCCCGCGTCCCGCGTCCCCCCGTCCGCCGTCCCCCGTCCCCCGTCCCCCCGTCCCGCGTCCGGCCACTTTCATGAAGTAGGGAAGCACCCATTATGCGAACCAGAACACTGTAGTAATATGAAGGCCATCAACCCTAACACAGTCATCAGAGTCATGGCCGAGAGCACAGAGAGGCTGCTTAGCAATGGCTAGGCAGGTGGTGTTTGTCGCCCAGGTTGACCCCATTCCTTGAGTCATGGCCGAGAGCACAGAGAGGCTGCTTAGCAATGGCTAGGCAGGTGGTGTCTGTCGCCCAGGTTGACCCCATTCCTTGAGTCATGGCCGAGAGCACAGAGAGGCTGCTTAGCAATGGGTAGGCAGGTGGTGTCTGTCGCCCAGGTTGACCCAATTCCTTAATCTTGCTTGCATGTGTTTGGAGGGGGCTCAGTCCGTCCCGCGTCCCACACCACCACAGCGCGTCCCCTCCCCCTCTCTCTCCTACGCTCACCCCCTTTCTCTCCTCTAGGAATCCTGTACTCTACGGAGCGTCCCACACCCCAAACAGCGCATGCGCCTCCCCTATGCTCTACTACGCTCACCCCGTTCCTCTACTCTAGGAATCATCTACTCTAAGGAGCGGCGCCCACATCCCCACAGCGCATACGCGTCCTCTCCCCCCTCTAAGAATCCTCTACTCCACGGAGCGGCTCCCGCGTCCCACACCCCCCACAGGGCATGCACGTCCCCTCTCTCTCCTCTTCTACGGCCCCCCCCCCCCGTCCTTTCCTCTAGGAATCCTCTGCGGAGCGGTGCGCACGACAGGTGGTGTGACAGCTGCATACTCCGCTGGGGGGCGCCACGGTAGTTCCGCGGTATGAAAATGACGCAACGCGCGCGCCTCATTGTCTCTCCTGTGCAGCGCCGCGATGAGCGCCCGGACCACTGCCGTGAAATGAGAGCGGCGACGTTCCTCCCGCTCAAGCTGACTATCTCCCCGCTACTTCGCATCCACACATGGTTCCCTTTAGCGGGAGATGGTGTAATTTTTTCCTTCCTAACTCTTTAAGTAACAAGTCAACTGCTGGAAAAGATGGCATCGCACCATCCACTGGCCTCTAGCATTTCGTCTCCATCGAAAAGCAACCGCCATGGCCGGAATTAGACCCGTAACTCTCAGGTCAGCAGCCTAGCGCCGTAACCCTTACACCACCTCGGCGGAGAAATCATATCGTATACAACACAATACTGACGGAGTGTCACATTGGACTGTGACGTTTATGCATGGCAGGTAGACTTTTTCAACCGAGACTAAAAAGTTCACATGCCATGAAAAAAGAATATCCGAAGTTGTTTAAATGTAGCTTAACGCTTCAATGTGTCTGTGCAAAAAATAGAACGTCATCACGAATTTTTCGCAGCTATACCTTCCCTGAGCTCGTTTCTTTTGTGATTACCGGTGATGATCAGCGTCTTAAAGTATCGGCGCCGATGAATAAGGCGGCCTGGCTTTTACGTCGAGCGTGTTGGCTCGGACGGGGCCACGCATCCATAAATGTGCCCTGACAGCAAGCAGTCTAGCAATAAGAATTCTCAACGTGAAATGCGCTACAGGCCATCGTAGAGAGTGCTTATCTGCAAAGTGGATCTTGACATCTCTTTACTCAGGCAGCAAAGTATGTAGGCCACAGTAAAAAATAGGAAAAACACTCGGCAAGCGAGTTTTCTAGGATGAGGTGCCTATCCAACGCAGTAGATAAAAATAAACAAATACAAGTGAGCCTCGTCGGTGCCCTTCCAATGAATACCTACTTCCGGCTACTTCATTTTGTGAAATTTTTGTTTGGATCAGTCCTTGGGTTAAGGACCTACTTCCACCGGCTTAACCTTCCGAATTTACTGTTTACATCAGTGTTTTCGATTAGTAATGCTCAGTGGCAGCACTTAAAGAAAAAGTTAAGGTGAAAGTCTAATATGACTCATTAGGCGAAAAATACGACGCCCGTCATGATGGCACATTCAGTCACGTGACATCAACACGGGCAGTAGACTTAGTCACGTGATGATGGTGCAGTAAGCGTCATGAAAACTTTACTCCCCGAGGCGACTGCGCCGGCGCGTGCGTAAAAAAATATAAGGGTTGCACGTCTGCGGACATCCCTTATGTGTAAATCAATAATGAAATGGGGCTCTACAAGGAGGACTCTGTAGCGAGACCTACAAGTTTTGTCATCGGCAGTGAAAGTACGCTACACCAGAAGAAGCTAGAAGCTACAGAAGCCCGGTACGCGGCTAAATGAGCCAAACGGTGCGAAGAAGGAATACTACCAGGAATGCCCACGTCGCAGGCAGCGCGGTTTCAACCCGTCGAACAGGAGGGACGGCGTCGTGAGAGGGATGCCATGTCTAAACGTGGAAAGTATCAAGAGGAATCTCTATGAGAAAGAACACCGGGAACTTAGCGCCATATTGCGTAGAGTTGAAGACAAAGTGAGACGCAAATATACGACGCAGAAAACGAATTATATGTGCTCATCAAACTTTACCGCATAGGATGCAAATGCTTTCAGCAATACGTCTCTCTAACGATAGTGGGAGAGACCTCGTAAAAATTTAGCACTTTTTCATAATATCAATACGAAAGTTTGCGGTGACTAGTGGTATTACTAGTATTGTACAAGTCAACTTGTGAAAATTAGGTAATCTTGAACTACCACTAATAAAAACAACAATGTCGATGGTTTGAGACGGGCTCACAGAATACCAATCATTTACAGATTTTCTTCTTGGTACAATAATTATGCCATCAAGCTTAATATTACTTGGAATCATCAGGCACACTAGAACTAATCTCTAAGGGTGTGCAAGTGTTGGAAGATTTCGAATAACGATTTCAACAGCGTTCTATTCGACTCTGTGCTAGAATCGGCTGGCGCATATTAAGACAACCGAATATTTTCGAATAGTTTTCGTATAGCCAGCACCTCTTGGAAAAACTTAGAGGAACAAAAACGTGGAAGAGTGACGGATAATATTTCTTGTTTCAGTTACGGAATTATGAAGACACATACAGTTCAAGCTTTTACGGGGCTAGCAAAGCTTTACTCGTCACCGAATTAAAGAGCTTTGCTCTAAACTCCAAAGTCGCTGAAGGAAACGCCCACTCAATCCACAATCATTATCATGAGATTCACGATAATGCTCATTCATGGAAACAAACCTTTTGGGTCCGACTGTTATATATAAAAGTGAATGACAAAGCAGTACCTTGAATACTGAAGTTACTCCTTTGTTCATCCTACAAATGAAAAAACTAATTCGAAGGCTGAGTCACGGAAATATGCGGCGTTACCTCAGTTTACATAACTGTAGTATGTTTTATCGGTTAAGCGTAACGGCAATGTTAATGTGTTATGTTGATCAATATTTGTTTCAAATAAAGTGTTGCGGAATTCTAGGCCTGTCTTCAAATGGTTGCCTTACCCTATCGGAAAACCCAGTGGCACTGTCCCAGCGCCATACCTGATTAGTGGACCAGTGTGGCGCTGGATACTGGGACACTGGCACGCTGCACGGGGCACACTGGACGCTGGCGCGCTGCACACTGGGACACGCGTTATGGGCCAAAATCGGGCTTTTAAATGGTTTTTAAAATTTTTGGTTATGCCCACACCGTAATTAAGGTTGAAACGCGAGCACTGGAACAAAAAAAAAACAAAAAAAAAAACAAAAAAAATGAACGAGCTCGCGGATTCGAACCTCCCACCTAGACGAACTACTCACGGTGAGCCCGACACGCTACCCACTACGCCACACTCGAAAGACAGGCTTCACATGATTTTTTATTCATGTTATAGCTGATTCCGGTATCCAATAGTTATGTTTTTCGCTTAGAAACGCAGATTTTCGTCTCTTCGTGCTCGCGCTACCCTGACAGGAGATTGTTTGTTTGTTTGTTACGGGCTACCTTGCATCAGAACGTCTACCTGGCACGTTTTGCAACAAAACTTATGAGCGTAATCGCAGATGTGTTGCGGCAATCGCACTGTCTCGCTAAGCGGTTAGTCATACCTATGTAGAAAACATCGTGCATCTGAACTGCTCACTGAACACTGTACTTTTCGTCACCCGTTTGAACATATTTTCTGTCCTCTTGTTTACGTTCCGCGTACTAGATCTGCAGTAGTTCACTGTAGCCGAAACGTGCATTAGGCTTAGGGCCGCACTTCGTGAGCCATGGTCGCTGTGAAGATCGTGGATATATATTCCATTACAAAGAGTGTAATAACCGCTAAAATGTAGTTTCGATCATAACTGACCCTAGCGAGGTCATATTTGCACCTTCGATTACACAAATCAGAAGCTAAAAACGCCGCGGGATTGGGTGTTGCAGCGGCTAACTGCTGCCGGTGACGTGCATGCGGCTTTCTGCGGTATACGAGCGGGAACGACTGACAGCTAGAGTAGGTTGATCTTGATTATCAGACTAATAATACTGCCATATTGTGTTCCGAATGATGAGTTCTTTCGATGCGGTTTATAAACTACATTGACGACACTCGAGCACACTTCAAGGAAAGCGCACGCGCGCTAGCGCGCTCGACAGATGATTGCTTTAGCCGACACGCACATCCGTCGCCTAACTGAAACTATATGTGTAGCACACAGGACAGATCAATTTGAAAATATTCGGTAAATTTTACGCTCGACATCTCGCGATCCAATATAAAGTCTTATAGAAAGTCCATCCAGCGCGGCCAGTTTCTTCCAATGTGCCGCCGGTGTTCCCAGTGTGCGGGCAGACACTGTACAGCGTGACCAGTGCCTCCCAGCGCGCTGTAAGACACTGGGCGACGCTGCACAGTGTGTCCCAGTGCCTCCCAGCGCGCTGTAAGACACTGGGCCACGCTGTACAGTGTGCCCCAGTGTCTCCCAGCGCGCTGTAGTACACTGGGACACACTGTACAGCGTTTCCAGTGTCACCCAGCGCGCTGAAACGCACTGGGAGACACTGGAAACGCTGTTTTTTTCGATAGGGTAATATTCGGAAACTATTCGGAGAGTATCCGATTCGTGTTATATTCGGTTTGATCAGATTTCGATTCGTGTTGGATTCGTTTCTAAATTTCACTGTTCGCATGCCCCTACTAACCCGGCTTCACTGAAGTTCACAGAAATCTATGTGATAGGACTTGGTTACAGTTTGTACAGTGTACAGAGTAGATCCTGCTGTAGCAAACCACATGTTATTCTGTCCATAAAAATTATATTGTAGAGGCATACTTTTTAAGAACGGCTCTCTTGGTTTCAAACAATGCTTTATAAATACATCGTGATAAGCGCCACAGTTGTAAGACGAATCTGTCCTTGTGCTGTAAAGGAAAGCAGTGCGTGCGTGCGGATATGATTTCCTAATGGGTACTAGGTTTCGCCACGTGCCATATATACGGCACACAACACAATATAGGTCGGATGGAACAACACTGCAGCACTGCATGAAACAGCACAGTCGCGTCTGGAACCGCTCCGCAGGCCTTCCAGTAAACTCATTAGGCGGCTCCGTGCTCTTATTCTGACCGAATTCGGCATGTGTACGCATATATAATTAACCAACGCGGTACAGGCCCAGTATGATTCTCTTCTCGCTACGCTTTACTACAAAAACACACGCGTCAGTGCAATTTATTGTGTGTTCTTCGAAAGCCTGCCCTTAGGCCTAGTAACTGGCGGTGTCAAAAATACACGTCCAAGTTTGCTTCATGAATAAAGTCTAATAATCATCGGTGGTAAGCTGCACGGATCCATCGGTTGAGGTCGGGTCTTGGCGCAGAAGCACAATAGTGCAGCGAAAGGCAAGACGTCGAAATGAATCGATTTCATGAGGTTTCATGTAATAGTATACACTGCCATGGCTCAGTAACATGTCCTGTCTTCAGATGTCGATATCACGCACATACGTGAGAGAGTGCCGGATAACTTCTCATTGCGCACTTCACCCAAGTGTTTCATGCTAACGTTCTCGGCTTATGCGTAAAGCGGACAAGTGCGCTGCTGACGCTGTTCGCCTGGCCTTGCTACGTTTGTTGTGTGGGCCTAGTGTGCAACATTTTTCCGTCGTAATAACTCGCCCTTCTTTTAGTAGTGTTGTGATATGCTAATAGAGACGGCCATCCGTGATGTAGGAAAACCTTATGTTTTACTGTGCTTATGCCTACGCATGGACGAAACTTATCCGTACCAAATGATGGACTTCACGCGTGCTGGGCGTGCACATTATAGTAATCAGATGCACGGCTGAGCTGGGCAGGGCAGACATTACTCGCTCAATGATTATAGTAACTAAATAAATAAAAGAGGAGGAAAGCTACTCAGGAAGATGTCGGGCAGCTGGAGTTGAAGCTGTTTGTTTGTTGTTTTGTTTAATTTTTTTCTAAGACAAAGCATCAGGCCGTGACCATCATAAGCGTGAGTATACAGTAACATCTGGGGTTTTACAGCCCAAAACCACCATATGATTATGAGAGACACTGTAGGGAAGGGCTGCGGAAAATTTTGACCATCTGGTGTTCTTTAATGTGCACTGAAATCGCACAGTACACGGGCCTCTACCATTTCGACTCCATCGAAATGTGACCGCCGCGGCCAGGATCGGACCCGCGACCTTCGGGTCTTCAGCCGAGCACAGTAGCGACTGTTCCCCCGAGGCACACAAAAAAGGGTGAGCCTAGGTTTGTCTTTTATTTGTGGCAAGCTATTATTTTTTCATCCACTTTCATTTTCTTTTACCACAAGGTTCTGAGAGTTCAAATAAAAAGAAAAAAATTACTGCTCTACTTGATGTTAGCTTCATCTAACTGTTCAACACAAATATTAGGCCTTCGGTATTTTCTCTTGTAGCATGTAACTGTCATAACGAATCGGTCAGTGTGCCTGGTAGGACATTGACTCTAAGATTCTGAAGCGGGTTCGGCGCGTTTGTTTTGGTATGTTACCCCCCTTTACTGGACGTTGCTTCATCTCAGTTCAGCGAATTGTAGTTTTCAGAACAAAATAACTTGGTGTAAGGAACAAGAGACACTCATTTTTTCAACGGTGCCACTTCACAAATATTCGTTATAAAAATGTGCAAAAGTCCACATGTTTATTTTGATGCGTATGTTAATTCAACGCATTCAAACACATTTTGTTAAAGCAGCTTCAGCAAAATTTTGTTCTGACTTCGTTTGTCGGGGCTATTCTGAAAGGCGGTGCTAGTTCTCGAATTTCTGCAGCTGCACTTGCGTTGAGTACTCGCTACCTAAGATATACAACGTATGACTGTGTGCAAATATTTGATTTTGCCAAGTGTTGAGCGAATTTTAGTCAGTTAGCTAATTATGTTTTCTGGCTACTTGCGCAAGCACTATCAGTCCCAAAGTGCAATCGTTTGCAAGCCGTAAATTTCAGTAGAAGCCAAAAGCCAGTAACGAAAATTTAATTGACACTAGAAAGAGTGCCAAGGTTTAATGCATAACGCGGCGAGTCTACCGCGCATTCTCTCACAGGACTGTGCGTACAGAAAGTATCACTGAAGAAATATCAAAGCATCCACAATAACTCAAGAAATAACGAGCGGTCACCAAATTCATTTTTTCTATGAACTACAGTTATGATCGTACAGTTATGTCAATCGTAGCGTGCTGCAAGCTAACTTGTGGCTTCAGTTGCTCGAAAACCCCAACCAGCTTTTGTGAAAATGGCAAATAAAACTAAAACTAAGTTCAAGCGAGTGATCGATAGAGCGCACGTGCGCACAAAATACCAGCCGTCAACATGCCACCGCCAGCAACTCTCCAGCCCGCTTAAATTTACGATGGTCGATTTGGCGATATCGGCAGAGCTCCATGTCCACTGATTTCCTGGCTGATTCGCTGAGGTTTACGAAAACAAAACAGTCAAGACGACGATTTCGCCGGTCCGCATTAAGTGTATTTTCTCCGTGACTGGCATTGTCGTACGGCAGTTTGCGTTGTCATGCTTGGAGGCACCTATCCTAACTTGTGTGCCCTTTTTTTTAAACAAAGCTTCTTTTTTTTTACCCTCTTATGTGCCGCCTATATGATATTGCGTTATTTTATGATAGCCAATATGCTATAACCGAAGTTTTTAACGGTAGTCCGTCGATAACGTCATTGGGAGAGTTTACTTATTTGATAGACATTTCCCATTTCGTATCGTTTAATAGTTGATTTCACATTCCCTAGTAATAATACCTGTAACACATAGAAACTTCCTATCTCAGTTTATGGGAGTCCATGCGTCGCTGTTTTAGTGCCGATTTTCCTTTCTTCCACATTCGGCATGTTCCCTCCGAAGAATATGTATGTTTTATAAGTGGTGTCAAGCTAGTTTATGACCACTGCATTGCTCGACTGCGCTGTAGATGTCTCTTATTTCGATTAGAATGCCCCCCATGATTACGTTTTTAACATCTCAGCCGAGGCAAATCGCAGCCGAGCAAATCGTGCAGTGGCCAACTCGAAATATTATCCAATGAGCTTCCGAGCATGTAGTGGTTGTCTCACTTCAGCGGAATTCATTCCGTCATGACATTTACAGTACCCTAATCCAATATTTTTCTGATTTATTTCTCCTGTATATAAATGTTTTTCTCCCTCGAGAACTATGTTTCAATCTTTTAAAAGTGAGCATTGAACTGCCCTTGCACTAGAAGTGGCATTTTTTTTTCTGAATGTCTGGAATCCCTTTAAGCGGAAGCTTTTATGAAAAAAACAGCATTTATTTTTGGTAAAGAAGGCACCATTTGGAGAGCGTTGATATAGGACAATCTTAAATGTTGGAGCTGCTCCAAGTATATCAGCTTACGTCTTAAAAAAGCAGGTCAACTTAAGCACTGCATACTTTTGGTATTGATCGTTTTCTTCTCAGATGACGTTGAGTGTTTTTAAAGGCACGTGCCTGGCTACTCATGACAGTTAGTGCAGAAGCAGTTCTGGTGCACATTGTATTGACGCAGATTTTGCGCTAGGAAACAGTTTGGTGGGAAGTGGAAGCGAGAATAGAGCTAAAAGACAAGAATGCTGCTCAAGCTTTCGGGACAATTTAGCGAAGACGACTTTCTCGAGGCAACGGGCCATCGTCTGATCAATGCCGACTCAGTTGCACGCGCCTTCAACGAGGAACAATTCCCGAGTGTGTGATAATTTACAGAACACAATGGTTGGGCGTTCGCAGCTTTACTCTCCTAATACGTTTTTACATGTTAGTGTGTTCTTTGGTAGTCAAGAAACTACTTAGTGTTTTCGATTTCTGCATTGTTCTTTCTCGCAGTAAAAAAAACAATGACCGCAAACAATCGGCATTATTGCCGTACATGCACTCAACACTAAAACATTTCCCACGACTCCAGAAAGACAAACGTATTTTTGAGCAAGCGTTTGCTAGGCTCAGAGAGAAAATTTTGTGCAATGAGAATGATAGCGCTAAGGTAGGCACGTAAAAACAGTTTATAGCACCTGTGTTAATCCTTTAAACGCTGGGAGGAACTAAATGAGAAAGAAGCCGCGTTTGAATACCGGGTAGACAGGATTACCTGGTTTATTTTTATGTGAAAATGAGCTTTGTGTAAAACAAGCGAAGTCGCAATCGTATACAGCAGATCAGATGCAAAACTGTAAAAATTGCAACTATGCACTTCGAAGCTTCCACACGAGGTTTTTAGGGCACCGACTTATTTGATAGAGAGATGCTTGAATCAAATAATGACTTTCATTGACACAGCAGTATTGCGTGGCGTGGTAGAGTAGCCAAGTATATGAATTTCTCAGGACATCAAGCCTTCAGAATGATGCTCGGCCAAATGAGGGCAAGCGGCTATGTTATAAAGTGTCATTGTAACGCTCAGGATTTTCCCCTTTCTACTCTTCCCTTTAGTACGCCACGGTGGATCAGTGGCTACGGTGCTCGGCTGCGAACCCGAAGGTCGCGGTTTTGATACCGGCCGCGGCGGTCGCATTTCGATGGAGGCGAAATCGTAGAGGCCCGCGTACTGTGCGATGTCAGTGCACGTTAAAGAACAGCAAGAGGTCAAAATTTCCGGATCCCTCCACTACCGCGCCTCTCATAATCATATCTTGGTTTTGGGACGTAAAACTCCAGATATTATTATTACTCTCCCCCTTTACATATTTTAATCTAATATTTGCTTGTAGTACCACTCACCTAATACTCCCGCACACTTTGTTTCCAGTTAAACGTAGCCAGCAAGTAATGTGGACAAGCGGAGGTGCATGCATACACGCTCGATAGCCAAATCTGAAGAAAAACAACTCCATCGTGAACACTTACGTGAAGAAATGACATATCTACAGTAGCTAATGTTTCCGTGAGTAGCTGTTTTGACTATTAGCTAGAGCACTTCAGGGCATTTTACCTTTTTCATATGATTAAAAACAGCACTTTTAAGACACATCAACGTCTGAGCAATATAGATTGTGCTTATAGTGCCTAGAACACTTCAACAGTTTTAGGTATGTGATCCGAAAAACAATGTTGCTAGACCGTCAATGTATAGCAGAATCGCGAGTTGGGCAAGTTGGTGGATGTTCATCGTGGAATATTTTACAGCGCAACGGGTTAAGTACGGACAGAGAAGGGACACAGCGCTGAACTCACAACTAGAATTTATTTGGAAAAAAGAAAGAACATATATAGGAAACAATGATTCACCAAAACTGTGTGCACATGTGCACATGCACACAGTTTTGGTGAATCATTGTTTCCTATATATGTTCTTTCTTTTTCCAAATAAATTCTAGTTGTGTTCAGCGCTGTGTCCCTTCTCTGTCCGTACTTAACCCGTTGCGCTGTAAAAATATTCCACGATGGTCAATGTATAGCACTGGTCGCGTCATTCTCAGAACTTTGTACATTATTTAGATAAGTTTTTCAGGGACAGGCATTACAAGATCTAGCTAGATGCGCATGATTAAAAAGAAAACAAATGTGGCCTTAGCGCGGATGTTGAAAGTATGCTTTTCATTTTTAACGCGACAGCGTTAAAGAGCTCGTTTTGCAGAAATTCCTGGTGTCGCCGTTGGTGTCATTGCTTGTGAGCGAATAATCATGTTTTCCTTGGCTGAAATATCAAGAAAGATGCAAATAAAATTTTAGGTTCCTGTGATGATCAAACCCAGGCCATCTGCATGGCAAGTTTCTGCAAGCGCGAAAGACACGTAACACGTTCGAAGAACACAGGACAAGCGCTTGTCCTGTGTTCTTCGATCGTGTTACGTGTCTTTCGCGCTTACATACACTATGGATAAGTACCAACTAGCCCGATCTCAGTGCATGGCATGCATGTGTTGAATCACAGAGCTACGCTATTGCTTGAAACTGCTTCGGAAAAAAAAAACACAATGCGAATGTTATTTAAAGGAAGGCGTCTGCTTAACATATGAAATATTGCGTGGCAGAAGCGTAGAATTCGCAATAGGCGACGAAACATGGGAATTCTGCAACGAGTTGGTCTTTTAAAGGCCAACCCATTGCAAAGCGCTCAAACTATATTAAATCATCATTATCTGTAAAAGCATTAACCAGCCAGCAGCTGCGTGCGCTCGCTTGTAGCCATTCGGACGTATAGTGATATTTGGCACTTCGCTGATTAACAAAATGAAGAATTATAGCATAGCGGTAACTTAACAACTGTACTTGCCTTAGGCACTCTAGGATGGTTTGAAACGTCGAATGTTACACGCATATACGTTCGTTTCTTAGCGGCACGGTTGAGGCATGCACCGAGACCCGATGCTAGGCTAGCAACTGAGAAGGCATAGCGCACGGGGATGATCACGTTATCGCATTCTACTCTTGAAGGCGGAGCTCAAGAACCCCTCCAAGCTTTTTTGTTTGCTTGCCTTCTCTCCAAGTCGTTACTGCACATTGTCCGGTGCTAACTCCGTTCGTACGAGCATGATATTCTCAAAGGACCACTTTTCGGGCGAGTTGGTGCTTACATGGCTTAGGTACACTTGACTGTCGCGCAAAAAAGATTTCGTGAAAAAAAAGAAGTTGGAAAAGAAGGTGAAGGAAGGGAAGCGCCGACTACCAACTGTTGATTGACACTCCGAGAAACGCACAGGAAAAAAAGAAAGTTTCCGCGCATGCGTGAAGAGTCAAGGTGTGACGTGGGCGACGTGGTGAAGATAACATGATATCGAGAAAGAGCATTTCTGACGAATAGATGAAAGGGCCTGTTGTGTCAGTGACACATCCATAACTTTGTATTCCTCAGTAATGTGCTTTCTCGATAACATGTTATCTTGACCACGAGATCTTGACAACGTCATACGTTGGCGCTTCTCTTTCGCGCCCCCCCTTTCCCCGAAATGTGCCACGTGTATACCTAAGCCTCCTATGAGCAAGTTTCTTCAAGCGCTACCTTCGGAGATTGTGGTTGAGATGAACTTAGCTAGTGTTGCAAACAAGCTACGTGGATGTGCTAGTGTGAAGTTCGTAGCAGAAATTGGGCAGTTCGATCCAGGGAAATCGAAAAACGTGGGCCGGGAACGAAGGGCTGAGGCAAGCAGGCTTTGCCAGCCGAGTCCTCCATTTGAGGAGACACATTTCTTATATTGGTGTCTCTTAAAAGCTGTTTTGCCGTCGACATGCATAGCCCCACAACGAATAATTCTTCCACGTTACTGTCCTGAAATGTCTCAACTGCGGACGATGCTTGATCGAGAGACTGCCCGTTTGTGAGAAAAGAAGGAAGCGTATCGGAACAGGTGGTACCTGGCAGTTTAACGCGCCATGACGCACCGTTAATTTCAGTAAGTGGAAATGGTAGAGGCCCGTGTACTGTGCGATGTCAGTGCACTTTAAAGAACACCAGATCGTCGAAATCTCCGCAGCCCTCCGCTACAGCGTCCCTCATTATCATATCGTGGTTTTGGGACGTTAAACGCCAGACATTAATTTCAGAAAGCGAAACGATACTCCCGTCACAGACGGAAGCATTGCTCAGCTGAGTTCTTCGTCAACCAGTCATAATCATGTTATTGGTGTCATCATGTTCGTTATATCAGAAGGTAATTTGACTATGCCGAAAAAAATGCAGGTTGCTCTTGAGCGGCTTTTAGATGGAATAATCATGTCGTGTACACATTTGTAATTTTGGTACTTGTTTACAGGCGACTAAAAATTCTCATCGAAAATGTCTATTGAAAACTATCTATAATTCTGCAAGTACGCCGAAGTTCGCATTCTGTTTTTTACGTACCACTTTCGGGATATTCGTTGTAGACATCTTCCAACCTGACAACGAGTACTTTATTCAAAACATGACAGCCATTGCTGTCAAAATAGAGGACCTAGCTCATTTACAATCATACTGTAAGCAATGTCCGCCAGAACTGTGCAGCCCTAATGAGGAACGCTTTCCGACTGAGTACGATCTCGGCCTTAGCTGTGTGAACCATCACTCCGTCTTTTTTAAATGAAAGTGCCTTGCATGTTCACACTTAATTGCGCTAATTGCAACAATGACAAATGATGTAAGAACAAGTTGACATGAGTCGACTATATTTGTTTTTTCATCATCCGTCTGTTACACCAAGCGCAATTCAACTTTAACATGCACCAAAATAGCTCAGTGCCACGCTGGTTTAGACACCCAACTGCATAAAATTTCTCTAGCTATTTGCATAGCAGCTCACAATAGGTGACACGTAAGTAGGAATTCAGTATACTCTGGCTAATATTTGTACTCGCCCTACATGTCGTCATTAACACAGCATACAGGAACCCTCTGTAGTTGCACGCAACTGAAGAAGCTTCCGGTTCTCGCAGTCAATATTCATCCTGAGGACATATATCGATTCTTCTGTTTGATGAAGTGGTGGACAGTGCTCGGCTCCAACTGTGAAGGGGCAAAGAAACGGATCGAATATTTTTTTCATTTATTACAGAGGTTTGAAAGCTTACACGTAATTGTGTTTTTGTAGACGGATACTTCCGCGAATCAAGTCTTCTATATCACACAACCGAGTGGAACCTGACGAAACAATTTGCCTGTTTTTGCTTTCATTTATCAAATGTGATAATTGAGCAGCAATTTATTGCTGCTACACGTACACATATATATTAGGGCACTGGATGTTACGTCATAAAAGTGACCCACACGCTGTGGCGCTTCGATGCACTTACTTTTGCTCTCTTCTTTCGCCACTTTTTTTTTCCAAAATCACCAACAGTGAACATGTGTAATACCGAGAAGTTTATAGTGATGTTGTATATGTTGTATTTAGTGAGTAATTCAGTGACTTAAAGGGTTCCTCACCAACCCGTGTTCAAAGACGAGGGAGTAGTTTGCCCCTGTCCTTCGCTACCCTTCCTACAGGCGATATCTCCTCCTTCTCACTTATTTCTTAAAAAGCACGTGTACAATGTCAGCACCAAGCGCTGAGCCTATCAAGATTTCGCGCTTGTCGGCTACACGCTGTTATCGCCGCTTGCGCAGTCGGAACACACAAAATCAAGTGAAATCAGTTGATCGCGCACGATAGTCATGCGAGATAAGGAAAAACTGATAGGGCGGCTGTATGGCAAAGCATTGCAGTAGACGATTCACATCAGATACTTTCGCATATATGGACGAATAGAGAGTATCTACACTATAGACGTCATGAAAATCACTGTTTATGCGTCAAGAAGTGCATCAGAAAGGCGAGAAACGCCAGGAGAGAATAATGCGTTCGTTTTTTTTATATATTTTCAGAGGCCGGTGAGGAGCCCTTTAACAAAATCGGACCCCTTGAAGTAAGTATCACAATCACTGTTCAAGTTCTAAGAGAGAAAGCATACGAAAGATTTTTTCTGTCTTTCTTTTTACTTTTTTTAGTTACACAAGGACCTGCTCACATCATTCGGTACATGTATTGCTGTTAACAACTGAACTTTCAGGTGAACTAATAAGGTTCTGAATTAGAAACCAAAGAAGAAATAAGTTACATTGCTGTCCCATGCAATGACATCGAAAGCAAGTAAAAGTAGGAAGAACATATTCCAGAGTGTAGAGGGCTAGCTGAAGTGGAATGCTCCATATTGCGCTTTGCTTTGATAGGTACAAGATATGAAGGCATTAGTGACATACTAGATAGCGTTTCTTTTCTAAGGAGACACAGTGAATTGAAACAAACCAGCGCAGAGGAGACAGGGTACGCGGTAGCCACAATGGCAAAGCGGCACAGCGTAAGAAGAAAAAAGAAAAAAAACTCGTTATGCTTGTGCGTCTTGGAACACAGCTGAGAGAACAACGAAATGAAAAGAAGGCATGGAACAACATGGTTGGCACCTGCAACAAAAAACACATCTTGGTTTTGCATTGATATTTCGTATGCCTCTGCGCACCAATATCCGGCACACCGCCCGAGGGCTAAATGATTTTCGGAAGCACGTTATGCAACTGCGCATCAGAGCACAGGATTGCGCCTCATGCGTAGTACCATATATAATGCACTCGCATTCAAGAATGATGGTTGGCTCTTCAGAATGTTCAGTTCCTCCGCATTCCTCTCGTGCCTACAAGATAGTTTTGCATATGCAGTTCGTGTTATGATAAGCAGTGAAAAAGATGAGTGAGAAGAGGGTTTTTTCTTTTGATAGAGCATCGGACGCATACGGCGGCATCGCATTATGTTTTGTGAGCCGCCATTCATAAAGTGTGCATTACCGAGAAAGCTTCCGCCATGCCCACCGGTGCCGTTTTCCTTTGCTTCTGCCCTTTACCAACTCAGTATTTTTTCCTAAATTAATTTTTCTTTTGCTTTTCTTCAATTCTAGTACCGCCAACGAAACTTTCTGCAGGTTTATGTGCGAATTTTGTCGCGTGAAAATTTGCTTTTGTTCCAAGAAGTGAATATATTAGGGTATCTCTAGCACTAAGGTGCTGATTTGGGCCGGTTGGTACATGATCAACGAAGCGAAAAAAACAGCGCGAAACACGGGACAGCGAAAGAGACGGACCAGCTTGGTCCGCCTCTTTCTTGTCCCGTGTTTCGCGCTGTTTTTTTTTTCGCTTCGTATCTCTAGCCTTAACACCCTAAATTGCTGTCATGCGTTTTACAAATAAAACATTGGCGTTTGCATCTCGGTGTAAACCACCTAAAAATCACAATAACTGCGCAACTACAAGTGCTGCAAGCACTCTCGGGAAGCTCCGAAGAAAGCCTCTGCCATGCGCTGTTGAATAAAATTGTTTGCTTGACGTGTCATCAATGTTTTGAAATGTTGTCTATACACTACAATCACTTGATACTCAAAGCGTGCTAACACAAGGTATTCAGGGCATGGATAAACGAAAACTACTCGGCGAAAGCAAACGAGTTGCAAGTTGGTATATTATTTTGTTTGCGTGGTTTTCATTGCATGCTTAGTATTGATCCTAATTCATGGATTAAGGAATTATTCATAGGGTTAGGACATAGTTTCAAGCAGTACCTGTGGTAAGCACAGACAATTCTTCCTGCTTTGGGGTTACTGTGGATCATCTCGATTTCATTTGGCAAGTCCATCGCGACACCCCATTACATGTTTCGGTTAATCATTAGAATTGAAGTTGTAAGTTACCGTCGGAAGACTGGTCTCCCGAAAGAATACGCTTTCTTGGTGATTTTACATGCGCCCTGGCACTGCCGCTGCTGCCGCGGCTTCTGGTGAGAAAACGTGCATCACCGGTGCGGCCGAGCACGTGCGCGTCCGACTCAAAAGCCAACCGTAGATAGAAGAAAGCTAACTTTATTTTCTGTGACAAGAATATGGAGGGAACGACACAACCTTCAGCTCACTTTTTTTTTCAATTCCTTATTTGGTCATTACCATACCTGAAAGAATTTTCCCTACCACTGCAGCCCTCACAATCTGAAATCGTGCCAGAAAATTTAATATGGCTGCCTGGTATACAAAGGTGCACCTGGTGATACTGCATGCCTTTTTCGTAATTTAAATATTCATCTGATCTCATTTGTCTTGGCTCATTGCACAGGCCAAGGCTTCTTATATACCCCTATAAAACACTTGGTTTTTTCATTGCGCGGAATTTGAGTTAGGAGTGTTGGCGTAAAGCCCACCTTTAATGAAATTTTTATTTATGATAAACAAAAACACAAAAAATAGGATTTGGTTTCGGATGCTCACATGTTCCTAAAAAGAGGTGCTTCATAATGTAGACTAATAATCTCTAGTGCTTACCACTTTAAGAAAAAAATCACAGCATATCCACGAAGTGAATGATGGTGAGTGGGCGAAGCTCGGAGGGATCATTCGGGTAACCGTGAATCCCCCGTACATTGCCCACTCGATCATGCAAAGACGTGACAACACGTGTCACGTCTTTGCATGATCCTGGGTGTTCGATCGTGAGCTGGGCACGAGCGTCGGCGACTTGTGTTCCGGGCGCTCCCAGCCTCAGCGACCACGCCAGTTCCGCGTTCCACGACAGAGGAAGACGATGCCACCTACTCAGACGCCGAAGTCCACACCAGTGCTCGACGCAACGCCTCGCCTCCGCATGCATCGCCACAGAACGCTGCTGTGAGTTGTGAAAGCCACGCGTCCTTGGCTATGGGTTGTGCCGCCGTGAGTACCGGAGCCGCCGCATGCTTCGCAGATACCGGCTGCCCTGGTTTTGCATGCGACTCACACGAGAGCACTGTGGAGCTGACTACCTCCTCTCTGGTGAAGTTCACCTCACCGTTGATCACGATGGAGTCCACCTCCGGTGCTCGACTCCGAGTACCGCGTCGGCCCGACGATCCCAATTATAACAGCGCCATCCACGAGGTGAATGATGATGAGTGGGGCGACTCCGAGCGAAAGAGAAAGCGCGCCAAGAGCGAGCCCCTTTTATTATGTCTCCTCTAGCGGTAATCACTAACCCACGTTAGTGGAACCACTAACGCCATCTATTGAGCAATTCATAAACTAGAGGTGGCTACATACATACTACATACAAACGGAGGAGGGAACGACCCACACCCCTAAGGAGCTTCGCCCCTTAAAGTCAGTTTCACCGCAAGGGTGAAGCAATGAATCCGATAGCAACGAATTGTAATGTTACATGAAGTAAGACTGGCAGCAAGCTCTTTTAGATCCGATCTCACTCACGCAACTCTACAGAACGCTGGTTTAAGAGAATACAGCCGGTCCAGGGACACTCTTCGCATATTCTCTTCGCGTTGAGAGCGCAGAACGTAGAAGTGTATACGAGCCGCCCGCTGGTGGCTGCCGAGATAGCAAGATAACGCGGGCGCCAGCGACGACCATGCTCGCAAAATCGAAGGTTGTAGTTGCTACTCGAGGGACCCCCCCTCCCCCCCTCGCGTCTTTTCACGCTCGTTAAAGACGAGCGGGGCGTTTCCTTTCTACTTGAGCATTCGATGGCGGGTCTAACAGGCGGGAAAGGGCCGGCTCGTTTGTTCTCCGCTTCAGCCGTGTTCGTCACCCCCGCTCGCGCGCTATTACCCGTAAGTAGAACGTACGATGCGCTACGGGATCTTATCAATTTAGACTTTATACGCGACATGACGGCGACGGCGTAGGCGCCGGCAACGGCAAAAACCCGTCGAGACTGTTCATATAAGTGCTATCGCAATAACATTTTTCGACACTTTGCCTCATACCTTAAACATCAGACAGCTTTGTTCTATCCATCCTACAAGCTTCGAGTGCGAACTATGACAGCTTTGTTCTCCTTCAAGAATACTTGAACCATTTGGCAGAATCGCTTTGAAGTAAAAAGCGAGAGTAACTTTCACTGTTTGACCCAGTGTTTAGAACGCGAGAAGCACTTTGCACAGCGTCTGGTGCTGTGCCTGAAGATAGGAACCTTCTTCCCTCCCGCAAGTCCTGAATCGAACATGACGTCTATCGACAAAGGCACTACATTTCGAAACCGGCTGCGAAGAGCTGAAGGTGGGCAACTACATAAAGTGGCAATAATACCCACAGTGCGTTGTACACGCGACACCCAATTGAAAAACGAAGTCTGCACTTTTGAGCTGAAGAACTCACTTTTCCGATGTGAAGAGACGCTTGAGCTTTTCTGGCCTTTCAAAAAGCTCCGGCAAACAAGAGAATGCACCGTGGCATGTACGCAACAATTCCACCGTAAAGTTTCCTTACGCTGAGTGCCTCTTCCCCGTCAACCACGTCACGGTTACAAGAAGCACTTATGGAGCTGTCGCTCGAAAGTGGCACACAAATCAGAAAAAAATAAATACGTGTCCTCGAAATTTCACAATTCAAAAGAAATTGCCTACTGAATGAAGGGACTACGTCGCAGGCAAGTAACGAAAAAGAACGGTGTCTCCTTGGAGATATTGACTGTTGGAAAATTTTTATTCTCAAACTTTGTAGTCAGGGCATTCAAAATTCCATCTCGTTTCATTGATCAAAAATGACGTTTTGTCCATCATGTCTCTCCATGTCACTCAGCACAAAACAAAGGCCTCTAATAGTGGATGTCCATTCTGTCGCACCATAACACAAAGGACAGTTTGTCATGACGGAAAACGTGGTGACCTTTCTATTGCATATTTGGATTAACACGAATAAACTTTTGACATTTTCAGGGAATACACATGCTAGTTTAAAGCATACAATGTCTCCTAATTTCCGTAGATAGTAAAATACACTTTAGAAATTCTGAAACACATCACAGTAACATTATCTCAAGCGCATTTCGCATTTCATGTGTCTCGCCCGATTTATTATTTGTTCAATATCTTGAAACGGCTCTTTGGTTTTTATCATTTCTTGGTCGTCTGTCTTTAGGCCGGACTATATGACAATCTCCTTCAAAAGGGTGAGGATGAAAACGGCGCATATGTTACGAGTTTACGAGGTCCAACTTTCTGGAGAGTAATTTCCTGAACTATTAGCATGTGACCATGTTGTAATATTGATTTCATTCAAGCTAGAGCAACATGCACTCATGCCACATTACTGGACAAGCGAGAGATCTTTCGTGGATTTATAAATATTGCGAATATGCTTAGCATGCCTCTGGAATTTTTTATTCCATATGAAAAAGCCAGGCGTTGCTGTTCTTTGCTGATGTCTAACTTGTAATTGGAGGCGCTTAGTTTCTTTTTTTAGAAAGGGGAGCAGTATGGAAAAATGTCCAGACTACGAAACCCTCTATTTCAACCTCCTTCTCCTAATCAACAAAAATTCTAATCAATCAGGAAGCAATGAAGAAGAAAGTCGCTTTGTACAGTACTGTAGTTGTTTCTTTAACTCGAGAGAGTGACATAGCTTGGCCTGACGAAACAAACGACCACAGATATGCCGGCATCATGTGGTTCTCCTTTAAAGCCATCAGAAGGCACGACTCAATTGATATGCATTAGGTGAGTGTTTATATACACCTGCCGCGCCTTTGTGTGTATTGATTTGAAACGCAGGATTTATAGAGCTAAATACTTTATTGTGAGAGATGTACGCTGTACTTTGATATATGCATGTAAGGCACGGTATAATATTAAACGTTGTCCTCATCGCTCTGTGAGAAAAGTTTGCTGTATTTTTTCTGCACAACTTTTATGCGCGGAAACATGGGACGCCATTCGGACAGGATGACCATTCAGGCACACTCAAAGAAAAAAAAAGATGTCTTGACTTTTTTACGAGACTTCTGATTTGCCACGTATACGACTCTCTTTAACGGGGCACGTCAACACTTTTTGGGGGTCATTATACTCTCCTCTGGAAATCGTCTGACCCACAAGAGAGTTAAAATGCCTCTATAGAGTCATATACGTGGCAAGTCGCGACTACCAGAAAGGGAGTCACACATACCTTTTTTTTCTTAGATTGTAGTTTAATAACGGCTCACGGATATTATCCCCGTATTTTGTCCTGGGCGTCAATCTTTGCCGTCTTCCCGCGGAGTCAATTTCAGCCACTGAATTTGTTTAGCTAGCATGACTTTTTTTTAGTGCACTTCCTACGGCTCTGCTCATTTATCGGCGTGACTCAAGACACGTTGCACATAATATTCTTCTTGCGTCTATTTCCTTCCAGTCCTAGCTTGTCATACTGCGCCGAAAAAAAAAAAGACTCATTTGTTAAAGAATTAACTGTAAATAGCTAGATCAAGTTCTCGAGCAATAACAGCTGCGAAAATTAAACCTTAGAATATCTAGAGGTCTTACGTATTGTGATTGTTTTTCTTCCTCCGCAATTGTCCTCCCACACTGCATAGTTTTTTAAGCCTCTCTTCTAGTCACCTGCACTGTTTGAAAAATTTCTTCAATAGGTAAGAACTGAATGCATATGACATGTTTATTCGCAACACGACCTTCACACCACCGAACCTTGAGACAGATGAACATTTTTTTCTCTCCGCACAACCTTTCTTATTTGTTCCCTCTTTTCGATCACTTCAGGCGAAGCGAGCGAGTATACACATAAAAAAATGTTATATAGAGCTCCGCTACAGCGTTTTCTATGTTATTTCTTATGGAAGGCTTCTCCTTCAACTGCTCCCCTCATTTTGTACCTATCTCCATTCTGCGAGCAAGGCGAATTTTGTCGATGCCAGAGTCAGCCTCCCTAGAGTCTCCTTTGTTCCTCTCCATGAATGCAGCCCCCATTTTCTATTTCTCGAGGGTTGCCGATTTTTCTGCCGTCCTTCAGCCCATACCGTTTCGAAGTTTCCAGCTATTCAAAGATGGGTAGTTTTCCATTCGCAACGCGATTTGTCCTCAGACAGGGCACACCCTTTTATTCAAAGTATCTTTTTTTTCGCCCTTTTGCATCATAGCATATTACTCTCAGAAACTCAAGCGCTCACTCATGTGTTTTGTCTTTGCCAGAATTCCGTTTTTAGTTATTTGCGAAACGTCTATACTGACGGCAGTTTCTTTGAGCGCCCTCGAGTATATAAACCACCTATGAAGCCTTGGGTCGCGCACTGGATTTCCCTTTACTGCCAGCATTCCTAACGCGTTTCACGGGATATTCAAAGGGAACAAACTAACCTTTTTCGCACAATAAGTGATAGAGGACGCGTCTCAGTACTTTTGAAACGCCGTGCGCAAGTATGCAGCTGCATGGCGCAATCGTCTCATGAAAAGAAGAACTATATGCTTCGCCATGCGTTTGCCTCATTCGGTGGCAGCCATGGCAGGTAGACACTTTGCTTCTACGCAGAACGAAGTCGCATGCGAGCTATTTCGGTTCGCAAAGGACCGTCTTTCTTGCAAGCCACTGACAAGGCTGACCTCACGTTGCGATAGTGAAGTTGATAAATATTATGTGGAATGGCTTCACCTTAACCTTATCAGTTTGTTAGTTCTTTCAATTATGAGCGTCCACCTAAAATGAGAGATCGATGTGACGGAATAATTTTAATTCTTCGGTTGGGTACTATCCACATAAGGTCAATTTTATACACCCATTTTTTGACTCAGGTGACAATATATCTTCGTAACTTTACCAGACCTGCCTCCCCGTTGCTTATAGAGGAATTATGGCTGTGTGCAGCGTCATCAATTTTTTAGCAATAAGGCCACACTCACTCAGGGCTTCTTCAGCGGTATTTCTCAAGTATTGAACGCTTGTATCGATGATTTTAGTCCAATAAAATTAGGCAGATCCCACGCCTTGTGGGAAATCAGTGTCATGCGAGGTAGTCCGCGAGTAGATGTCTATGCTGTATTTGTTGGACATTGAGCCAAGCGTTAAGAGATGGATGGAAGTACATTTGTGAGTGTAGTAGTTGTGTGCTACCGGCGGGAACACTTTCGTCAGAAATATCTTTCAGGAAATGATTTGTACCCTTTATAAATGAAGAGAATGTAGATGGAATCCTGCCTATTAGACAATCGGCAAACATGGATATATTTTTCAGTTACGGTACCTATTCCCGAGCTAATAGAGCATCCAGGGTTATTCACTTTATGTATCTTAGACAGGAGATATAATCTTTCTGGTACAGGGCTCAATGAAATTAGTGAACAGAAAATTAGTGAACTTTGCCTTTCTTTTGGTTACTGCTCATGAATTGCAGCTCATACTTACTGAATTGGACAAGGAAAGCCCAACGGAAGGTCTGAAAATTATATACAGTAAAAGCTCGTGAATTCAAACTCGGTTAATTCGAACTTACAGTTAATTCGAACTGACTCCGTAGTCCCGGCACAGCCCTATGTATTTCTATGGGGGAGAACTCCCGATAATTCGAACTCGTCATTATTTACAACGGTTAATTCGAACTGGGAGCTCCCTAACTTTCGTCCATCGTCGCAGAAATTGGCCCAGAATGATCACCCAAATTACTCATTACTTTCATCGGTGTAAAACAAGTGTGTAGGGATTAATTTCCATGTATGCTTTTATCGTTGTAAATGTCGTCTGTCGGCTGCTACTGCTGAATGGGTGGCACGACCCAGTCAGGCAACGTTTGCCTTTTGCCGCGTTCCTTTGACAATTTCAATATTGTGCTAAATAAACAAAAAAGAGAGACATTAAATATTGATTGCTCTAACTCTGCCATGCAAATGAACGTATTTTCGAGCACAAATAGCTTCGTATATTTTGACATTAAGGCTCACTGCTCACGTGAACGCAAGTCGCTGCTTCTTTCTGGCGTATCACTGACTGATCAATAAATTCTGTTCGCTGTTAGAACATGAACGTAATTTACGAAAGTACCTGCCACGAGCGTGCAGTATCGCCTAATTTGCGGGAACGAGTCCACAGGTGGCTTCTCTCGGTTCCCTCCACATAGTGTTTTTCGCCATGCAGCTATGTCTATGCGTGCCCCCATCTGGCAATGCGAGGCTGTGTCTATTGCGGAACAGAAAGCGGAATAGACACCAGCTGCACACAGAATCGATGACGTATTACAGCCGAATAGTCCCACATAAGCTAGCAGCTGGGTATCCTCGATGATGCGTGGTTATTAGGGCGGCAGCTCTGAAGAAGAGTGTAGACATCGTTGACGCAGCGCTGAGAGACGAAGAAAAAGAAAGCACACGACGACAGCGTTTTCACAACTAACAAAATTATTCTGACATAGAAATAACATAAAAGAAAACAAAGCCGAACATAGCAGACGTGCACACAAGTGAGAAACCCAAACGGTTCGCCTAACATGTCACTCACAAGGCGCAGTGCGGCAACGGCAAAGAAATTACCAAAACCAGGGGCACAGCATTTTAATCTAGCAGGTCACAACTTCGACGATCTCAAATTTTACATACTTCAGTCAAAATTCTGGTCCCCAAGAGGCAGAAGATATACAGTCATACCTTGTTCACAAGTTCAATACACCCCAGCCATCAGGTATAAACGTTTCTAAGGGAGCTCTTGAATCCATCCAATACGGTATGAACACCACGAAAACCAATGAGAGTTAAGCGCTCTTTCTAGGAGTTTCTAACCTACCATTGTTAAGTGGTGCTTCCTCTGACAACCATGATTCAGCGAAACATCTAAGGCCCCGCTCCTTCCCGCGCTTTTTTCTTTTTTGTTTAATCACGGAATACCTCTTCCCTTTTACTTACGCATTCCGTCATGGCGGCCCCTCCTCCTACCGCACCCCCCGCATCCACAGTTGCCCTATCCTCCTCTTTTGTTTTTATTGGAGGAAAGAGTACGAAGCATATACACACTAGCCCTAAGGAAATCAGTTCTAGCCTCGAAGAAGACAAGTCCACTTGTCCAAACGTCGGCTCGAGCACACAACCCCTGTTTACGGATTTTTCATCACAGGTAATGGGAGATATCACCTAAGATTACATAGGTCGCCAAGATTTGCGACCTAAATCATGACGACACATGGTGACGTCACCACATAACATCGTATCGTGGTCAAAGATGATCCAATATCCGAGGCACTACAAGACTACGTGATGTGTAAAAACCTTCCGTTGCCTCCGATCTTGGAAGCAGTGCGAAAGCAGCTTCGGTGTAGAGAGCTTTCAGTGATGCGGATCAATACAACCGACTGAGCTAAAAAAAAAGTTCGCTTTCATTTCGCAGTAGTCTTATTCATATGCCTACGGGATAAAGGGAGCTTTCCGGTCCGAGACTTTTCTTACGGCTGATCTGTTATCATCGATATTTGCCGTGTGCCGTAGATAAAAAAGTATCATCATCATCATCATCATCATAATTAACCGGCAGACGCTCAATCACTGCGGAAGCAACCTGTACAGATGGTTAACAAGAGAAGCTGAAACGTAAACGGATCAGCCCAATTTCTGTGGGCGTAGCGCTATAGGAATTTTACAGTAGAGCTGTCATGGTCGGGTATTGCCATGTGTGATATATGGAAAATTATCATTATCATGAACCGGCTCCGCTTTATGACCGCCGAAGCATTCTGTACAGATGGTCAACAAGGGAATCTCAAACGTGGCCACCCCCACAGCGGTGACGCAGCGTCGCGCGACTAGTGGAAGCTGCTCATATTTTTTTTAACTAGCACTTTTTTTCACTCTCCCTTTCTCTTGCCTCCATTTCTTCAATGTATTCCCCCCTTCCCGAAAGAGTAGGCAGACGTCGTGCACTGCCTACTTTCGGGAAGGCGGAAACGAAGTAACGACAAGCATTTGAGAAGACAATTAAAGACAGTGTTATTGCAATCTCTGTCTGCCGTCTTGCTTCCCTAAGTGGGCAGGACTGCGAGAAGCCGTGGATAAGAAAACAGGGTAGAAGACAAGTGAGGACAATGTGTGTAGTAGTACTAGTGTTTGTTGTAGAAATGTCGCTTAATTCTGCAGCCCAACAGGAAGCACGGCGCAGCACCAATCACTGGATGGTGTACCGTCGGTAAGTGGTGATAAGAGCAAGGTAAACCTTAGTTCCTAAACGCGCTTCATCGACCAGCATCTCTAAAGGGTTGCGCCTGATAAGTTTCTTTGAAACAGCCTGTAGAGGTGGCCCTTGCCCAATTTACGACGACACGGGAAGGAACATGACGTGGGCCAACGCCCTTTCTGTGTCCGTGGTATAGGACATTGTGCTACGACTGGACTATGTTTCTGTCAAGGTGCTTTGAGATTTATTTCTTGCCGAGAAACTGCACTCGTGAGCTATTGTTCCATCACTCTTAAACCTGCCGTGGTTCTTCTGTCCGCAGTATCGCCTAATGGATGGCAGAGGGATGTGACGCTCCATCTTTTCAGCGAGCAAGCCGCATTAGAAAGTGGCGATGCTGCCCTGCCTTTATTCGGCTTTAATGAGCACCCTGCTCACTATAATCGTTTATTTTTGTATGATGTGTCCAATTATATAAGATATTCATTGCTGGTAATCCTGTTGAGATCGGCTACTGGAACCTTGAACTTTGATGCAAAAGCCGCTTTTGCTGGTTTCAACATATCAACGCGTTCTTGATTCTTTGGCCATTGTAATAATTAGAGAAAAAGCGCTGAGATTACCTAAAATGTATGCCCGATAGCCATTCCGCACTGAGCGAAGGCCTATTGATCAAATATAGGCTAGATAAGTTCACAGTCTCCATAAACACACAAAATCGAGCGTTCAATGTTGAGTTAATCCCAGGTGTCTGTAGAGGTTGTGTACCTGAAAGAATGCTGCAGTGTTTTTATGGCTTTGCATAGTACACACGAACAAGACATTCTTTTCTGTGGAAGACTTGTCCTCTAGGTGCTTAGGGTAACTTGAGGACCAGTTATTGGATGTATAGAGGGCAGCCTCAAGAACGCACTTCAACGTGGCGTTTAAGTGGGTTTCTTGGTACGTACGCATAGTTTTCCAAGCAGTGCAGACGTCGCGCGGACGCGCAGACGCTCGGACGTCGGCGCTGTCAAGGCGCTGTCAAGGCGCTGACTGCGACACGGAGTCGCGCGATGGTGCGGGAAAGCTCGGCGGCGCTTTCGGGCGAACCGCACGCGGAGCCAGTGGTAACGTCCGAGGTGTAGGAGTGGACCAGCGTACTCACTGAGGCGGGATCCTTGTCCGAGGGAGCTTGGACAGCCCCCCTAAGCGGCTCAGGTGCCAGTGGAGTACCGAGGAAGACGTTCTCACGACGGGAAACATGAATGGCATTCCCGGGAAACGGCAGGCCGTGCACTCTCTTGGTGACGTCGGCGTGCGCCAAGGAAGCCTGAACGGCGTCCCTTGGATGCTCACCCGTTATGAGAGTGTTGGGCACGGGATCCGCGTCAAGGGAAGCGTACTTGACGTTCCTAAACGACAGGAGCCCGTGTGCCTTCTGAGACGAAGGTGGTAGTAAGGTTCCCGTCAGGTCGTACCCTGGAACAACCGAAGAGGCATTGACGCCGTCCGCGGATGATTCGATGGGCATGTCCAGCAGCGGTCGGGTCGTGGAGTCCACAATAGATGAAGCGTGGACGGCGTTCCTGGATGGAGGGACCCGCGCTGCCGACGACCCGCGAGGACACGTAGAGGTGGCTTCAGCGGTATACGGTTCAGTTGTCGCACTGCGCCATTGTAAAGGAAGGGACACAGAATAGACACAGAAAGGGAAACGGGACACAGAATAGACCACAGAACACCCGCGCTGACTTCTAACAGGGGCTTTACGGCGCGAACGCGAAATATATGGTCAGAGAAAGAGACGAGGCAAGACATATGATAAACATGATGAAAAAACTGGGCAGGGGCAAATCACGAAGGGAAGTGTTTTTCAGCTCCGCTAACGTGAAACCTGGGAAGGGGCGAAGCGTGCCGATTGCGCCGGTGTTTCCCCACGAGAAATTCGCAGCTGATGGGCAGTAAGAGACAGAAAAAAGAAGAAGGGCCTGACCAAGGTAGTTCGCAACATTCTTTTGAGAGAGATTTCTTTGATGAGGCACTAGTGGTGCCAAGCCTGATACCAGGCTTGTAGGGAAGGGTGTTTCGGCTCCACTAACGTCATCGGAAAACTGTGTCAGAATGCAGCTTACCGCAAGGTGCTTCTTCTTCTTCTTCTAGCATTGCCCATTAGCAGCAATTTTGCCGTAAGTTAACTTCGTGTTACATACCGCAAGATGCTACATAGTAAGCTTTACAAGGAAAAACTTAGCATCTGAATCCAGTTTTCAGATAGAATATACAAATTTCTGTTAATTATAGCAATTAAGTCCTAATTAGTGAACTATAGCGCGTTTCATGTACGCTTCGGTTGGACTGGTTTGCGTGTATGGAATACATGTAAACACGCAAGCATGCAATCAAGAAAGTTCTTAATAGTGTGGGGATATACAGCTGTTATTGTAAATGAATTTAGAGAAGAATCATTTACGACTGTCAGTTGCCATTTTTATCATCATGTTTACCAATACGATTAGCATTCAAACAACGCTTTACGCACAGTTCCACATGTCTCTGTTAGACTGTGTTCTCACCAACCCTTGTGGGACGGCTTCATCTACGGCCTAACAGGTAAAGCCACAAAATGTTGCGCCTCATAAGACCTGTTTCAAACAAACAGAAGTAAATATGGCAACTGTTTAGGTGACAAAACAGGTATTTGCTTCTTCCTTTTGAAGCTCTGTCACGTCAGTTCTGGTTAATTATCATTAGAACTAAATACACGCCTGTCTTTATTCAGAAAAGAAGATTCTTTATATATTATCCGCGTCTGGGTGAAAAAAAGCCTGCATAAAACACACATATTTTCAGACAAGAGATGAATGCGGAGATTCCGAATGTGTCGCTAGACTGCGCAGCTTGTCGATATAGATGGAGGAATCCGGATACTTGCGCGCCTTCTGCAGGGTGGGTGACAACGTGACGTGTTGCTGAACTGCTTTAATGCGAAACACGTTACCCAACATTCATCCTGCGATGGTTCCTCCGAGACGTTTATATCTTTACTTGCAGTATGTGTTTACTGGTATTCCGAACTATGACTATAAACAGGCGCATGAAGCAAGACACCACCGGTGACCTACATTTGCAAGCGACAAGATCCTGAGTCAAGCGCTCACTTCCAGACCTTGGTGGAGGCTGCCACCGATAACGCATAGGAGTCGATAGGCGCGAAGAAGTTCTCAAGAATCCAAAGTGTTGTGCCAGAAAGAGTCATTTTGCAACTGCGGCACATAATGGACTACAAATAAGAGAAGACATCTGTTGGAATTCCGAAAACTAGAACTTCTGTTCGAACGACCCGCTGAATAATTCATAGGCGAAAAGGTAGCGTCGCAAGAGCTCTAGTATTTTGCATGATGGAACAATAACGCCCTCAGAGAAAATTGCACGGCGGGCTGGTCTAAGAAAAAGTGTAGGGAGTGACCACCTCCTTGGTCTGTCTAATCGTCCTTCCTTTCATCAACTTGCCCATGCTTAGTATTGGTGCATAGGATGCATTGAAATGTGGTATTAGGACTATTTCAAGGTGCGTAGTCTTTTTCTTGTGACCGTTGTTACTCATTCTCACAATTGTCACAATCTTATTGCTTAGCGCAACATACATCTACAGGCACCAAACATTCGCAAAATATGGGCGCTCCCTTATTTTCGAAGATAATATAATGATACTCGTGAAGTGAATAGTAGCCCACATTCAGTAATGTGATAGACACAAAAGCGAGAACACTGGAATGTACGACGAGTCATGACTATGTGACATCCTGTTGCTCGCCGACAATGCCAGTAATCAGAAAACTGTTGTACTCTAAGACTAGTTTTAAAGAAACCAAAGCAGCCAATTCTGACGTTGGACATGGTACTAACGAAGGTAGCCAGCCAATCACGAAACTCACTTCCGACAGAAAAGTTCTGTACACTCGGACAAAGACTTCAACGACCAACGAGGGTGCTTGCGCTATGCTTCAGCTTTGAGTGTCACTTCTTTGTACACGTAAAAGAATGTGCAATTAAAAGAAAAATTCGCGAGTGGTGGCTATGGCACTGTGTGGACGTTCACTATCACTTTAACGTGACAATGACAATCAGTAAGGCAAATAACACAAAAGAAATCAGCTAAATGTATTGCTGCTAGCAGTTCCCAAAAGATAACACATTCGTTTAAAATTGAACGAATTTCGCAATATTTTTACCACCAACTGAGTAGGTTGTGTGCGGATATCGAATACAAAACATCTCGGTGTGATTTTCTACTATGCATCAAATTTGCGTGTGTTTGCGTTCGTTTGTTTCTGTTAAAAAATGCACAGCCTATACATGAAGAAGTTTGCATGAAAAGAAACTAAAGGGATTTCGTTGTGATAGTAAAAACTAGCGACTGCCAGTGTTCTAGCGTTACAAAAAAGCAAACATCCAATAACGGTGTCGCGCACTGAAAAACAGCAGAGGGACTGAAAGCACACGGAGGAGATTGCTAAGCTGGCCGTTGTCATCGCAATCGTGCGACTCGATTTACGCTGAAAAAATGATCTGACACGGAGGGATGGACTCTACTCCCAAACAACACGCTTCTGGGATTCATTACAAAGGAGAAATGTATGTTTTCCTTGATTACAGCAAAGAAGAAAAAGCAACACGCAAACAAAGAAGAAAAATAAGCGAAGATAGAAGAAATGAAGTGGAAAGCTCCCGGTGAAATAACGCAAAGTCGAAAGCTCTTTGGCGCCCGGTGCTCACTTTCTTGAAACTTTTCCCGGTAATATGAGTGTGTCTCTCTTGAGGAACACTAGTATTTCCCCGACGCCACCAAGCATCGATCCAGGATGAGCTCAGCTATTGCCTGTTTAGCTCAACTATTTTCTGGAACATTGCTGATTACGTGAAAAGAGCTTAATTTTGCGCGTTTCGAAAGATTCGTGCAAAAATTTTGTTTGCAATTCCTAAAGTAAAAATGTAGACGCTACAGTTGACTACTGAAACCAACGGAAGCTAGAACAATTTCTACGGTACGCTCGCGAAGCATAGGTATTCGATTGTATTGGAGATTACCAGTGGAAGGTAATTTTCTTAGTATTTGCCAATTATACCCACCATTTGGCATACAATGGGTGCCTATGTAGTTCATAATCATCCAGAGATGCACTTATCCCGATGTTTCAAACATTGCAAAAGCATACCAATTAATGTTTTTTCGTTAACTTTTCTTATTTATATGTTAAGTCTAATGCTTCTTAAATTTACGTCAAGACTATGGGTCATTTAAAGTGACCCACGCTGCTGATTGCCATGTAAGCTCCTGCTGCGTCGCCCTAGTCAGCGCCGTCCCTTTTAATCTTACGAAAGGCTTGAAGAGTGCGTTTCACTAAGAAGTTCCTTGGTGCTATCGGGGCTCTAGGAACAAATTGTAACCAAACACAAAATTAGCTTTAAAACGCAACTCTTACAACAACGTTCCTGGAAGGTCAGGGTGTTGGCGAACTTTGTTCCATTGCACGAACAAGTGAGTTGAGTTCTCTAAAGTTCTCATCATCATCATCATCAGTTCTCTAAAGTCCTCCAGTGTACGCGACCCGTACCGAGAGTGATTTTGACAACGCGAAACGTGTGCGACTGACGGGTGCCAAGGCCTCTCCTCCAAAGGATGGCCAGATTGCCCAACCCCTTCTGCCGCTTCCTCACAGCCATACTGCATGTCTTTCTTTCATCTTGTTGGCTCATCGATACTTCTTTCCCTTCAATGCAGCAGAAACGCTATTCACGACAAGAGAAAGGTCCAAACCAGGCTAGCGTAAAACTCCTCGGGATACCATCCTACCCAGCTTTGCCTCTAACAACGCACGCTCTCTGGCTAGCCTCCATTAAACTACTGCCTAATTGCTTCGGCACGAAGAAGCAGTAAAGTCTTAGATAGCTGCGTAAATGCCACTCACGTTTGGTAATCAGCACACTGGCCCGAACAGCGCTCGAAGTGCAAAGGTGGTTTCGCGAGAAATGTTATGGCGGCTGCCCCAGGAGGGCGAAACGAGAACTTTTCTGAGGTGTTCAGCAAATTAAAGTGATTAACAGCAGAAAAAAACTCGTTTCTCGTTTTCAGTCCCCTCGAATTCAGATACTGACTACGAAAAAGAAGCTGATGCCTATTGTATTAGCTTACGCTTTTATTTTTAGCTTTAATTTCACCTTTACACCATAATCGCTTAGTGTTCTTGAACTAGTAGAACTGTGGACATGGCTCAGCATTGAATACTTTGGAAGCCTGCCATGTTCATATCGCGCACATTCGTCGACAAACGCTCGACACCCAAACGGGATACTTTTCCACGGTTTCGACTGAACCAGAGCTGTTACAATGGTGACTTGCCGCTTTACCGAAGCGGTCGGCCAAGTCGCTTTTATGGGCATTGTTTGAGCTAGAAGAAATGCAAGTATTCATTGTAACAGAAAGTTCGGAATAAAATTGAAAGGAGCTCTCAAAGCATTTCTCTGCAGAAGACAAGCGTTTAATGAAAGGCGCTCGAAACGCAATACCCAAAGCCACGAACGTTGTGCCAAGAACGCTGAGAACAAATAGTGCTTGCCATGAGGCCGGAAAGACAATCAGCACCGCATTGCCGAATACTTATGTCGCTACTGCGACTGGGCATATAGTATACGGTAGCAATAAATCGATGACTATGACATCGAAATACGCTTTCACCAGTTTTTTTCATCTTGTTTACAACGCCAATAACTTTGGACTTATTAGCGAGTCTCTGCTTCTAGTGTCTCACGACTAATATAGTTTCCTGTGATAATGTTATTCGCATTGAGCAAAGCTATTTACGTCGGGGTAAGATTAATATTTACCGAATCTCGCAGCTTCGAGTAACCTTCATGAAGCCTCTGAGGAAAAATTCGTAAACAGGGGCATGCTAGAGCCGACAATTCGACAAGCGGAATTGTCTTCTTGAAAACTGCAACTGTTTTCCATAGCGCTTGTGTGTGTATGCATCACACCCTCTCTTCCATACCAAACAAAGCTGGAGGACAGTGCAACTGCGAAAGCGGTACTGCGGTTGTGGGAGAAGGAGAAGTTGGCGCGACGAATTGGGTTAGGGAAAAGGGGAAGAGGCATTCCCTGAAAAAGAAAAAAAAGAATTCTACAGGGCTTATTGCTGAGCTGGTTGCATCAACCTTTCAGAAAAAGTGTTGTGGCGCAAACAGGACAGGAGCGAAGTGAGGTCGAACTGAATGACGTGAGCACCCGTATCTGTCAGTTCGCGTCTTCACTTTGTCCTTGTCCCCTTTGCGCCATACCAATGTTTCTAAAAAAATGGCGCAGCTAGAGCTCTGGCGGGTGGGGTTATGTTTTGATGAGTTATGGTTGTGAGAAGGAAGCGGCACATGTCATTGGTACGTTAGAAATTCCTAGAAAAAGGACTGAATTCTGACTGGTTTTAAATTTGCGTGTATACAAGAACATATGGGTTCAAGATCACCCTTTCAAACGTTTATTCCGACTGGTTGGAGTGTATTAAACTTGTTAATAAGTTGTGATTTTTTGGTCTATTGGGAACCGGAAGCTTGACAAAGGTATGTAATGTTTGAGATCATCGAAGTTCTGACCTGCTACGTTTAAATGCTGCACCGCTGTTTTTCGGTAATTTTTTTCGCCTTGTCCGTGTGATGCCCCGTTTAATCCAACCTTAACAGGCTGTCCCCGTTTCGCCAATGTATCGTTTCTGAGAATATGAACATTTGTTCATGTATAGCGGTTGAACTAGTGCAGGTACAGCTAGATTTTATATGATGGACGTCATCATTAGTGGCCGGATTTCTAGGCACTAAAAAAGCGCGTTTTAGGCGCCAAAATAGGCAGGCAAAACAACGCTTTAGGCACCAAAAGTAGGCAGCCAAACACGTTTTAGGGCTCTAAAGTCGGGAAATGTAGGCACAATAAATTTTTACGTACTTGCAAATAATTTCAAAATAAAGACGTCTGCGACCTTTATCTACGACAGGACAGCAAACAATGTAATTTTTTTATGCAGACACAAAAGTCCAAACTTTTGAACATGCCCTTGCAATCGTCTTTTGACCCCCACGGCTTGCAGTACGATCTATCCTTGTACTAACGTCATATCGTTAAAGAGCTCGTTTCGCAGAAATTCTGGTGTCGGTGTCGGCGGTTGTGAGCAAGAAATCAGCGTTGTCCGTGAGTGCAAATTCGAGATCGATGCAAATATGTAAATAATAAAAATGTTCGTTCCGGAAGAGAAGAAAACAGAGGTGTCCTTCCATGGAGCAATGCAAGGGCTTGAAAGTGCTTCGTACAGAAACGTTATAAGTATGTGATGTAGTGGTGGAAGCCACCTTAACTTTTGTAATATGGTGTGGCAGAACCGCAGAATTGCACGAGGCTTCAAAACAAGTGAAGTGCGCAACGAGTGGGTGGTTTGAAGCTTCCCACCCATTACAAAAAGTGTGGAGCACCTCACGGACTTGTAATGGATACTTCGCCAATTTGCAAAATGAATGATTATGACGTAATGGGCACTTAGCAACTCTACATCCAGGAGACATGCTAGGATAGTCTGAAAGGGTCAATTTTACGCACACTATTGTTCCTTTCCATGCACCACGGTTCAAAGCGATACCAGGGGGCCCGATTACACTATCGCGTTCTACGCTTGAAGGCGAAACTCAAGTGTCCTCCAAGTTTTTCTGTAGCTAGTTTAGACAAATGTCGAATCACTGTCGAATCAACACACTCCTGGGTCTTTTTTGGCATGGCTGAGAAGGCCCGCACAGGAGCATGTAACCTGACCGCTAAAAGACCAGAAGGGAGGGATGCATCGCACTGGCTGTGTCTGATTCCCATAGGGTCAATTTATCCCCGGTCGGTGAACACCATCAGATGTAAACTACAAGAAAACGTATGGCAGCTACACTACTGTGAAACCTGAGAAAGTGCGCAGCACGGGCACCGAGTGATTATCGTTCGTAGAGTTCCTACTGCCCCGTTTACCAAAGCGTCGATGACGCGAATGTTTCAGGTAAGCATGTATCGGCTCCCGGGTACGAGCGGAATCTCGTTAGGGAGATTCGCAAACTCGGTGTGCGACATGTGCGCTACTTATTGCTCTGCTTTATTGACTTCCTGCCTGTTACGCCAGTAGAGATACGTGTCGTCTGTGGCGAGTTTCATCAGGTTGTTTGCCCCATCAAATGTAGGTACGTAGCAACGCATCGTCCGCGAAGCGCAGGAGGAGGAGCATTCGCTTGCTCGGCGAGGAGGTGGTGCACTCTCTTGCGCGTCGCCGGAGTCAGTCGCAGGTTTCCGAAACGTTTTCAGTAATTTTAGGTTAATTATTGCGATTACTTCTTGGTTATTTTTGTCAAATATAATATTTTAATCCTTGCTCGCTCATTTTAACCCAGTTTTGAGCATTGCTAGCCTTGTTATGGCCTCTATTGAGCGCGTTACTCTGAGCGTGATCAGGCCACATCACATTTCTTTTTCTTTCGTTCTTCACTCTCCTTTCTTCTGATGGCTCTCCACGGTTTCACATTCGCGAACCGCTCGCGCCATGTCAGCGCGGTGGCGTATGGTGGCCTGTGCGTCCCGTTTCACGGCTGCTAGCGGTTATTTTCCGGAAGTTGGTTGACCTAGAGAACTAGGTGGACACCCTTATAGTTCTGAACAGCGAGTGTTGCCCGGTAATAAGATTAACAGGCTGAAACTGCACTCGAAAGCGGAATTTGAGGTTAATAGTGTTTACACAGGCACCGATTTTGCAAATTGGCATTTATAGGCACTTATAGGTATTTAGGCACAAACGCCAAAAATGGGCATTTATACGCCTTATAAAAACACTATGCAAGCTCTTCTGAACCTCTAATTCATGCTCATATATTAAAACGGCCGATATGAATGCAGGGAAGAAAATAGGCATTTGCCTAAAATCCGGTCCCTAGTAATCACATCCGGTGTTTTCAACTGTAATGCCATCTTGAAGGTGTTGGACGGGAAGATCTTGAACGACAACAAATATATTATGTGGGCATTAGAATAAGTGTTGATTTTGCATGCACTAACATGTGCTTAATGTTCCTATTGCGATGGTACACGACCTTTGGTACTTCGGGAAATGGTTTTCTATGGCGCTCATTGCCAGCTGATATTGGATAATATTTGCGGAGGATATTTATGTTTGGTAGCGTATTTCAGTGTTTTAGCTTTCTACGCGAATAACCTGGTGGCTTGAGCAATTCAAATGGTATCATCCTGCACAAATTGGATTTCGCACGCACTTGGGCACAGAAGATGGACTTGGAGCACTTACTGGCATGGTCTTGGCTGGCAATAGGACACGCCGGGTGTGGACAATATTAGCCATGGATGTGCACAAGGCATACGATGAAGTTAGCCACAGTGCCATACTTGCCATTATGCGTTGCGTGGGACTACCCGAGCGCGTGTGCACCTTCGTTCACAGGTTCTTGACTCAAAGAACGTTTGCTATTCGTGTGGCGGGAAACGCAACCGGCACCTTTAACTCAAAGCGGGGAGTGCCACAGGGATCAGTACTTGCAAAATTGCTCTTTAACCTGGCAATGCTACCCCTCGGATGGGCTCTGGCAGCGATCTCGGACGTGTACTACATCATATACGCCGACGATATTACAGTGTGGAGTGTTCACAACGATCTTCAACGACAGCAATCGGCCTTACAAGAAGCACTTAACACCGCCGACGAGTGGTGCAGATGCATAGGATTGACCCTTTCAACAGACAAGACTCTCTACATGTCGGTTGCCAACAGCTGGGCCCGGCGACGACTTCTAAACACGCCTATTCAGCTGACATTATCTGGACGTCCTCTTACGCCAGCTCTCCAGCTACGCATATTAGGCGTTGTCATCACGGTAAATGGCTCTGCAAAAGCTTGGATTCGCGAAATTAAGCAACAAGCGCACCAGGTCCTCCATCTCATACGACGAATCAGCTCCAAGGCTGGAGGTGCCCGCACGAAGATTGCCCGTTTACTTGTTCGAGCAGTGCTGCAGCCTCGTCTTATTTATTCGGCTCAATTTCAGCACCTTACAGTGAGAGATTGGGCCCGTTTAGAATGCATCAATAGAGAAGCGATGCGCGTCGTTACCGGGCTTCCACGATGTACACCTATCCCGATACTTCAGGAAGAGGCGCAACTAAACACCATCGACGAGTTGATTTATCAACGCCGGCAAGCAAGGGAGCTCAAGCCATCATTTCTACCACCTGCTGCTGACTTAGCGGCGTATATGGGCAATCCGGTGTCTGTCTCGCCACCTTCAATAGTTAGCCTTCCACCGTGGGATCACCGGCAACTAACGGATAACAAACCTATCGGCCGCCTCCGAAATCCAGTCCCTCGTCCAACAACTACCTTCCGGCGCCACATTGAAGAAGCAGATGCCGCACTCCCGACAGGCTCACTGGTGGCGTATACTGATGCGAGCTGCACGGACACGCAGGTGGTTACGTCAATCGTGGTGCCGGGGCACCAAAACTTGTGTGCCAATCAATTGTACCTCCTGAGAGCTCCGGTTCCATCGGTCAGTGCTGAACTTCTGGCAATACGAGACGCAACAAAGTTGGTGAGCGCGGCTTCCACATCGTCGTCATCCTTTATTATAATACGCACCGACTCTACATCAGCCATAAAGGAGCTCCGCAAGGTATATAACGCGCACACTTTCGCAGACGACATACAACGCATAACTGCACAGATGCCTGGCCAGATAAGGATACAGTGGATACCACGGGACACAATTACTGCTCACATACAAGCTGACGCCGCCACCCACAGTGAGCTGCCACGAACTCAAGAAGCGCCTTTCCCGAGTGATCCTCGGGGTGATTTCCTCCACCGCAAGGAGATTCTCCGCCGCACCACACGAGATTTAATTCCACCGTGTGGTTCAAACCTCCCAGGCGGACTTACCCGCCAGGAGGAGGTGGTGTTGCGGAGACTTCGTGTGCACTGTAAACGCAAACTAGCCGAATTGGGTGTTTTAAGGGCTTAATACTACCTTCACTTGGGACCGTACTCCCTTAGGGAGTATTAAGATCGGTGTAATAAAGTTCTGCGTCCTCAATTTTACTTCCTTGAGAAATTATGGGGATAAAAGGTGGAATAAAGGAGGTAAATTCACGATCTGACGCCATTTTGTCAAATGGAGTTCAAGGACAGAAAACTCCTATTTCACTTTCTCGGGCATATCTTCCATTTATTTTATCCGAAGCTATAGTGCCTTCAGTGCTGGCGTGCATGTATGCAACTTCGCGGGAGAAAGAAGTGTTTCTCAAAGTGCTTAATAAATTCATGAACGTGCTAATCAACGATTTCTTCGTCTCGTCGACTGATGCACATTGTTGTACGGAATGCACACTACCGCTGGGCTCGGGTTCACGAGGCATTTCGACCACAGAATGACTTCGCTTATGTTGTTTTACCATCAAATCGAAGTTAAACTAAAAGTAGGAGCGTGTACACCCTCGATGTGGCCTATCGGCACCGCATGCACAGTCAGTATACCCTTTTGGATGACGAATTGGGCACAGGCGGTGTGCCTCAACGCACGGAATAAGATCCGGTGTTGAAAGAACCCGGCGAAAAAAAAATAGAAAAAAGAGAAACGAAAGAAAAAACGCGACTCTCCTCAAGCGGCTGCTCTGAAAGGAACGAAGCGCCTTTGACCTTGGAACGGCGGCGATAAGAGCGGGACAACCATCGCACGCATGCGCGCGCGAGGGGAAAAAAGAAAGCAAAAAAGAAAGAAACGCAAGAGAGTCGCGAGAAACGCGAGAAGTTCCGAAATGACAGCGGGTGCTACCGCAGGCTGGCCCCAGCGGCGTGCGTGAGTGATATCGAAGCGAAGCCGTCATGGGATAACGTCGGTTTTGTGAAGGACGCCTTTCAACTACCCTGCTATGCGTCAATCATGTGTGCACATTTCATGCCGGCAGCCTTACTGTGTTCTCGTCGCTGGACGTGAAATGTGTGGTTTGACGACAGTGCAACATGCACTGCGTGTGCAATGGTGTGGCAATGGCCAGGGGACTCAAGCGAGCAGCAGCTGAAGGGCGCGCCGCGTTGGCGGCACATTCAGGAACACAAATGGTACGTAATACTTATGTTTCCTCTGTTTGCGCGACCTTGTCGCTTGGGCAGCAGTAGGTGCTCTTCTGCACATTCCGTCGCGTCAAAAGTGCAATGAAAAGCGAAAAAAGAGAGGTCATTAAGCTCACATAACATTACATAGGTCGGCATTTTAAGGGAGTGCTCACTCAAACTCACTCACCACAATTTTTTCAGCCTTTGCACTCACTCACGTTCACACTCACGTCCACTCACACTTATGAGTACTCACTCACGTTCACACTCACCTCCACTCACACTCATGAGTACTCACTCACGTTCACACTCACGTCCACTCACACTAATGAGTACTCACTCATACTCAACTCACCACGTTCAAATGAGTGTGAGTGAGTGTGAGTTGAGTGCACTCATGAGTGAGTGTGCCGAGCTCCATAGGTCGGCACCTTAAGGGAGTACTCACTCAAACTCACTCACCACAATTTTTTTCAGCCTTCGCACTCACTCACGTTCACACTCACGTCCACTCACACTCATGAGTACTCACTCACGTTCACACTCACGACCACCCACACCCATGAGTACTCACTCACGTTCACACTCACGACCACTCACACTCATGAGTTCTCACTCACGTTCACACTCACGTCCACTCACACGCATGAGTACTCACTCATACTCAACTAACCACGTTCAAATGAGTGTGAGTGAGTGTGAGTTGAGTGCACTCATGAGTGAGTGTGCCGAGCTATGCATAACACCGATGTGTGATACGCGTTTCAAATTGGCTGACCGCTTGGCGTGGCCAGCCAACTCAAGCGAGTGCGCCTTAAAACTGAATGTTTGTACGACATAATTTTCTTGCTTGCGATAAAGCATAAATGAAGCAGTGCTTCCAGGGAGTATACACTTAAGCAGCAAAAAAAAAAAAAAAGACAGCTGTTATCACGGGGTCATGTGGTAACACATGCATTAAGGCCAGATTTGTTTTCTATTTATTCTGTTCTCATGCGCAGATTATGAGCAAGTAAGAATACTTTTTGACGAAAATTTTGCATTGTGCACTTTGTCTGTCTCCAACACAAAAAGTTAAATTGCATATCAAGGCGCATTGACATCATGAGCTTGTATACATTTAGCTAGAAAGAATAAGTCATGTTAATGACAGATTATGATGGCCATATGATGTGTAAGACATGTGCTTAATTACCGTGTTTTTGCTGAAGCACATGCATTTTATGGTATGGTCACTTCATTTGTCACATATCAGCACTAGAGCTTGCCAAGGTTACATGTTCATATTTATGGAATTTAGGAGATGTGTCACTTGTGCAAGGCTAATTTAATCTCATTGATATAAGTCAGTTGAATCTGTTGAACCTCGTTGTTGAATCACCTTGTTCCTTCCCTCTGGTTATTTTGTTTTACTTTTTGTTGCCATAGTGTTTATGATCAGCACACAGTATTCTGACTGTTGACACAATTTCTGACAAGGTAAACAGGCTGGTACTTTGTCCACGTCTTCTATTGTCGTCATTACAAGTGAACTGTTTAATTTTGCCATGAATCAATACCAAGTCGCCCAATCTTCAGTCCTAAACAGAACAACAGAACAGCTGTGGTTGATGAAGAAGCTAGTTTTCCATGTGTTGTAAGTGATAATAACTGTTGGTGCGTAACATCCCAAAGCCACCACACGATTATGAGAGGCGCCGTAGTGGAGGGTTTCGGAAAGATAGACCACCTGGGGCTCTTTAACACGCACCTAAAGCTAAGTACCTGGGCCTCAAGCAGTCACGCCTCCATTGAAATCCGTTTAACTCCAAGGTTAATCATACTAAAATTTGCACCCCTTTACACTACAATGCTAACTTCACTGACAGCTAAAACTACTCGAATGATGGTCCACAGGACAAAAGTACACTTCTAGTGCTCTTTCGCATTTCATTACAGTTGTGTACTTTTTGCCCTCTGTACTTTAAATGAAAAGTTCACAAGAAACTACTTAGCAGCATCTCACTATTGCAATTGTTTCGTGTTTTGTTTAAAGGTCTGCAATAGTATAGTCAAGTGTGAGTCTTTGCCAAGACATTCATATTTCTGGATATGAAAGCTTGATGGACTTCTTTTCTATTATTTTCAGGAAGACATTTCTGGCAAAGCTGCAAGAGTTGCTCACGCACTTGTTTGTGTACAAGACACTGTATTGTGGGAACACTCCCCTGTGCCTCACTCTACACTAACGAGGACCTGAAGTGTAATGCAAACCACAGAAAGATATACACACTTAGTGCAAAAAAAATTACAAAAATAAAGAACCATGCACTCACAGAATGAGTATGAACGTGACTAAAAACGCCATACACGTGTTAAATTTCAGTTGCTAGTACTGCGTTGTCCTGTTCCCTTCATTTCTATTTCTATGTGTGTTGCTGTTTTGTTTTCACTGTTTAACTATGAACTCAATTCCTGAATGCTTTACAGGCTCTATAGATTCGTGGTCAAATTCTATTCAACCACATGGCATAGCAAGCCCTAGGATCCAATATGCCAAGCCACCAGCCACTACTTGTAGGAAATTTTTAATTTTATGCATGTGATTGCCTAATTTCAAGTTGACTTTGCAGCCATGGTAGTGGTATTAACTTTCAATGCGGTAATTATGTGCAAGCCATGAAGTGAGGAATTAAAGATGAAGAACTTTTTAGGTTGCTGATGACAGTGGCTGGCATGGGAATATTGTAAACATAGCTGTAGTAATTATGTATAATAGAAGTATTGGTATATTGCAGTTGTGTGATAATGGCGACAAATTCCCAAGTATATTTCTGGAAAACTGCATTCATTTTCAGATATTTGTGAGTAAGTACGTGCAGCCAGCCATATATGAATGCAATGTTATCATTTTGCTGGCATGGCTGAACGCCTTTACAAATTGTGGTAAGTGGATCTACAATCAACACCACAGGTCTATTTTGGACTTTTCTGCAGAACACAGAACTGTATGATGATGTGTGACATGTTCTGATGCCATAGGGCAAACTAATTCAATTAAAATCTACAACATGCCTCCCTGCTTGGTTAGTTAGTTAATTTGGTTTTTTATGGCGCAAAAGCAACTGAGGCTATGCTGCGCCAGACACAAGACGTTAAGGAAAGGACACTGAAATGATGAACTTTTAAAGCTTATTTAACAAATTACATTCTTTCAGAAAGCTTAGCATGTCAGGCAGGGGTACTATAGGGTCATCTCCTAGAAACAAAGCCGGGTGTAAAGGTACGTGTTGTTTGTGTAGTTTGCTGAAATGTTTTTGTCTCTGTGTTTCAATGTTGGGACATGTGATTAGGATGTGCATAACTGTTAGCGGTTCTTGGCATTTTTCACACGTTGGTTGTTCTTCCTTTGCGAGTAAAAAGTTGTGTGTCAAGTGGGTGTGCGCAATGCGCAGTCGACATAACACAACTTCGAGAAACCGTTCTTGGTGACGGCAGTTCTTCCATTCACCCAGTATCGGCTTCACCAGATGGAGCTTATTGCTCGTGCACAAGTCCCAGTGTTGTTGCCATTTTGCTAACAGCGCTAGACGGATTGTTCTCTGGCTGTCTCTTAAGGGAACTTTTATTTTTGTAAGTGTTTTGTGAACTGCTAAAGAGGCGCACTCATCTGCTTTTTCGTTGCCAGGTATCCCAACATGACTTGGGACCCAGCAGAAACGTATAGAAGTTACCCCGCTATTTAAAAGTACCATGTTTAAAATGTCACCAACTAATGGCTCGCACTCGGATTCGATGTGTAGAGCTTTAAGTGCACTTAAGGAATCTGTATATACGATTGCTTTCTCGTGTTTGCTATCGATGATTTTTCTAACAGCTTCATATAAAGCGTAAACTTCTGCTGTAAAAATAGAGATAAAATGAGGTACTCTCACACTAACTGCGATTTCCCCAGTCACGATTCCTATACCCACATGGTTTTTTGTTTTCGATCCATCTGTGTAAAATTCAGTGTAATCTCGATATTTGTCATGAAGTTCACGGAATTCCTGAATTAAATGTTCTGGTGGGGTGGATTTTTTGTTTAGATGGCTTAAAGATATATCGCAAAGTTGCGCCAGATCCAGCCATGGCGGTAGTCTCGGTGGTTTTATGGCGACATCAAGTGCTTCTTCAGATATGACATACGTCCGGCAGTATTCCTCTAAACGCAAGACAAGCGGCTTGATTAAGTTCGGTTTGTTAAGGTAGTGTAAGCGTGAACTACACTTTGTGACAATGTCGTAGCAGATGTGTTGTTGCTTGGTTGCATATTTCTTAAAAGTAATGCTAGCCTTAATGTACTAGCTTAGTTGCCTTCATGTGCAGGCTGACACCAAGTTCCTTGTAGATCCCATTCTCTGGATTGTGTTTACATACTAGCACTGTGAAGTGCACATGTCAGTGTGCATTATGATGAGATTTGCCACACTACTTTCATGTTGCTTTACTGTTGTGAATTATATATAGTGCTTGGGCTGTACTGTATACGATCTTAGTGTTTTGTATTGGGTGTAGGTTCTGTGCAAGAAGATGGAAATATACATATGCTTACACTGACATGAGAACTGCTACTGTTTTGATTCCAATAAAACATTGCGAACACTGTTTTTCTTATCATTCTTATCACAGCTGTTTCGTTGAAGAAGACGGCAATACTACATTTTTTCATTCTTGCTACATCATCTGTGCAAGAGGAGTGCCGCATACACTTTGACTTTCACAAGGGCGAAGTGCATGTGCATTAACTTTTTTATTTAACGGGAGACCTGTCACCGCTAATTTGTGGTGGTTGTACTTAAAATTGGGGCATGCTTACACATTCGCTTTAATGCATTTGTGTGATGTTAAACAATGAAGGTTAATTAGTAAGATTGTAGGTAGTCTCCGAGTGTGAAAGCGACTAAATACTGAATTTGAGTTAGAGAATCACTGTGTGCCCCGCGAAAGTGCGAGTTGCGAATAAGTGCTAATTGTGGATGTAGATTATCGTTCAGCTACGATGAAGGCGCTGCTGCACCTGCGTTTGGCTCGTGAGAGCAGGCGCGCAATAAATGCACGTAGTGTAGGCGCGTTACAATGTCCTTGTAACTCGGGCATCTGCATAGGCGTGCACACGGGGGGGGGGGGGGAGTCTGCCCCCCGTGCATTGACTTAATAGGGAGGGGTGGGCGCAGCGACGAGCCTTCGTCCCCTCGCCCCCCTTCCACCTGAAGAGGCACCCTGCGCACGCTTGTGGGCATCTGCGTGAGTAACTTTTATATGCTATGGTAGTCGTAGCGGTGAGCGCGCCGGTGGATGACGAGAACGATGGACACAAGCACGCTCGCGGCTCGCGCTTAGGGGCCGCTGAAAGTCAGTCGCGGCAGAGTTTTGAAATGATAAAGATGTGTTGCTCAGTGTTTCGTCCTCGTCTCTGGGGGGCTTCCGTGCGGCGGAAGGCACAGACCCCATCAATGGAAACACAGGCGGTCTCGTACAGCTCAGAACACGCCCCTGCCATGGGACGCGTGCAGCTCGCGGCAGAAACGAAAATAGCTCCACATCATACGCCCATGGAATGCACATATGTTCGGCCATCTGAGGATACCTTGTGTTACGCTGGTATCCACGAATTTCGGGCGAGTGAAACAGCGTCGAAGTACTCAAGAGGGCACACGTTTACAATTTTTTTAGCGGCACGACACGACGAACCGAATAGTTCGAAGCTGAAGGTGTTGACCTTGGCCTTCGTGACGCCCCTGAGTTTATGTACTGGCCTTGCGAAAGTGCGAACACATGCCGATGCTACGAGAACAAATGTTTGAGGTGTCGCGGACAGGTTAGTAGCCGCTTTGTAGATATATACCCCCGCGAAAAAGTACGCAAGCTAGTGGTGGCGCTGTGGTGTAATGGATATAATGTTTGCTTTCAGTGCGTGTGGTCGCGAGTTCGATTCCTGTGTCGTGCGTGCTTGAATACATATGTCATATTTGTGCATGAACACATCAATGTCCATTTTCTAATATGTCCTAGCGATGAATAGTTGCAAGAAATGTCTCTGAAACGCTAGTATAGTGCCTGAAATACCTTTTTTTTTCTCGCCCTCTCTCGGGCCGCATATAAAGGGGCGTTTTAAAAGCTCTCTAAAGAATCAGAAAAACTTCCAATGATCTCCGTTCAAGCTCCCGAAATGAGTTTAAAAAAACACCAAAGTTATCTCCTAAATTCCCTCTTTTGACTCCGTTTACTTTGTAAACAAACCTTGTTAAGCCTTGTGCACCGCAAATCGACTGTGTATCTCGAAAACGGAGCTGTTTTATCGGCAGTATACGCTTAGCGAAGCCTCATTACTCAAATCTAAATCAAATACCAGCATTATTTGGGGATGAATGAGTTTAATAATGCAGGCCGACGGCTAGAAAGATTCGAAGTGGACGGCTGTCGCTTCAACAGGCACCGCCATCTTGCCTTGCGTACCTCCCTAAAACCTCCTTTGGTAGGGGGGTTTTGCGTAGTACCTTTAAGATGCAAGTTAAGAGCCGGGCCCAAAACTCCCAAAAAGGCTCAAACCCGTTTGCTGTGTGGGGGCGGCACTTACTCCGTCGGTCACATATGCCTGGCCACAACATCTGCATGGACCATTTGGGGATACTTGCCCATTGTGTGCCACTGAAGCGTCCGCGGCTACAATCAAGCACCTGTTGTGGACATGCCCTGGCCTGAACCAGATACGACGGCGCTACCTGACAACAGTGGGCATCCATCCGACGAGACCACCTGATTATGATTTGTGGCTCTATGGGCCCCACCATAGAGCACTGTTAATGTATGTAGCGGAAACCGGCCTCTATCTGTATATTTAACTATGTATGCCGTTGGGCAAACTCTCGAATTAAAAAAAAAAAGTTATAAATGGTAGTGGCTGGTTGAGCTATGCTACAGGAGCTCTTGAAGATCGTGTGATTTCCTATCTAATTGATGCGCTTCGTGGTAGACCTTGTTGAAAGCGCGGTGCTGGTAATTTTTTTTCTTGAACTCTTGTTTCCTTCAGGTTGCCTAAGTGGGGAACGCAGCCACCGTCGTCGCTAAATATTCTTCTGTCATGCTTCACTACTCCGACGAATATGCCTTGTTTGCAGTGTCGCGGTTGACTACTAGCATAATATAGGTACTTTAGCTATCTAATGGTTTCCTGTAGAGTGTCCTCTTTAATTTTCCAGTTTCAATAGATACCATCGTGCCTAAGAAGTTAATCTCTGAATGAATGGTGCTTCGTGAACGTAATACTAGGGTCAAACTTGTTAAAATGATCAATGAATGCGTTTGGTGTGATTATGCCATGTTCCCATATAATAATTATGTCGTCTATGTAGCGGAGATACGTGGAAGGCTTTACTGGCGATGACCTCAATATTTCTGGTTCCCATCTCATGAAAGTGTGGCGTAAGTTGGTGCAAAATGGTTCCCATGCTAGTGCTGAAATATTGTAGGTAGTAGGACGAATCAAACTGGAAATAAATAAGCGTGAATAATAATTCTAGAAACGAGAGGTAAACTTCAACATAGCGTGTTTGCTTGCTTTCTATTAATGACTTTGAGATGTATATTATATTCCTTTACGCGGACGACACCACATTGCTTGCTAGCGATCGATCACTAACTCTTCTCACAGCGAAGTTAAACACTGATCTGCACAATATTTTAGCATGGTGCCACCTTAATTCGCTTAAAATAAACCCCACCAAGACTTCGTTTATGCTTTTTTATTCCAGTCATAAAACACCAGAACACCTTCCCACTGTCATCCTTGACACTCACGTCATTAGTGCAGTAGATTAATGCTCATTTCTTGGTGTTACTTTAGACTCAAACTTAAAATTTACGAAACATATCACCCATCTGAAGCGCAAGCTTGCTCCTGGTATTAGAATTTTAATTAAAGCTAGGTACTATTTCAGCAAACCTACACTAATAACCCTGTATTATTCTTTCATTCACAGTCACCTGAATTACTGCATCACGTCGTGGGGTACCACTTATCCAACACATATATCACCGCTACAACATTTACAAAATCAGGCCATACGTATACTAACGTTCAGCTCATTCAGCTGCTGTGTTTCTGACACGCTCCGTAATCACAGAATCCTTTCACTGCATAGCCTTGTTAAATACAATTTATCTATAGTGTTATTTAAACTGATGAACAACCCTCCTCCTGTGAACATATTTCCCGAAGCTATTCTAATTAACACCAATCGAACAAGGTTCGCAGCTAACAATAATTTATTACTGCCATTAGTCCATACTAATTATGGAAAACACTCTGGTTGTTTCGCGTCAGTATCGACTTGGAACAGCCTTCCTACTAACATTAAGCAGTCTTCATCGCTTGCTCTTTTTAAAACAACATTATTCGCATATCTTCTTACACATTAGAATTCTGAGATGTATATTATATTCACTTCTCATTTGTGTACTTTTCGTACTGCCACACTATTCATCTTTTTTTTTCTCTTTGATCGTTCCATTATTCATTTGGTCAATGTTTTTTAAGAGTTCTTTCTTATTTCATAGAATGTTCTAAGCAGTGTTTTTTGTTGTACTTATAATTGTTTAATTTTGAATACTTGTAGTTTGTATTACATTTTCTTGTATAACTTCTTCCATGTTGTTCACATAGTTGCATTTTACTTGTACGTCTCTTACACGGTTTTCTGTCAGGAGGTCCCCCCTTCAGCCAAGTGCTCTGGGACCTCCTTCTGTATACTTCTGTAAGCATGTATGTTTTATATGAAAGTAAATAAACTGAAACTGAAACTGAAACTTTGAGACCGCTTCAATCCTTTCAGTCACAGGCAGGTTCGTATACAAGGAGCATACACCTAATGATACCGAAATGTCCTGAGCCGAGAGTCGTTGTGTTTTCTTAATGGAGTCTTATACGGAGGAAAAGAGGTGTGTCTTGAACAAAAAATGGTAGGGTAGATGGTATATTACATAAATGATGATTTAGAAATTTTGATGGCGACTCAGTCGGTGTATTGTTGCTAGATGGCATTGGCCTTCGTGGGATTTGCGTGGTAAGTAGTTCATCTATGGAAACATTATGAATTTTAGAAAGAAGGTAGAAGCGGCTTGCTTAATTGGTTGTTACGTAATTGCGCACCGCTTAAAAGACGAAGACTTAGAAGGCGATGTAGCGCACGAACTTTCAGTGGAAAGTTTGCGCTTGCGTTCGTGTGGATCTTCGTCTTCTATGCTGTCGTCTTTGCAGCGGTGTGCAATAACGTAACAATGAATAGATAACAACTGGCCCAAGCAAGTACTCTTATAAGCTGCTTACTTGATTTGGAGCATGAGGAACCGGTGCTCGGAGGGTGTGATATGACGCCTGGCTAGAAAATCCGCTATCGTATTTTGTATGCTATTACTAAATTCTCGAATCGGGTCGGCGATTAATTTTCCGTTGATGTTGTTGTTGCGGAGCTGTGTGATTGTGTCATATATTTTTCTATAGGCCAGATTCCCATACTAGCACCCTTTTCCCACAAGTATCACACCACTGCCCTTTCTGTTTGAGAATTGTTTCAAGTCGTGCTCTGCAAAAGTTCGGTTCTTCGGTTTTCGACTCTGTCTATATAGTTGTTCTCAGAATTGCCCTTCAGACTAGTTTTATATTTTAGTCTAACCCTTGGAATTCTTCTGTATCTGGGGTCCAAGTGCTATCTGGTGTCCCAGTACGTACAACGAGAGAATACTAAAAAACGGGACAGGCAACAGCGGCTGCCAGAAGACCCCAAAGCGATGGAAGACCAGCTCACACGACGACGTCTCCCTAGGTCTATCAAAGGTGCGAACGCTTAGCTTCAGCGCGAGGTTCTGTCTCTGGAGTTTTAAGATTCGTTTCGCGTCTCTGGCTGCCTGTGGTTTAACTCATTCCTCTCTGCACTGAGAATCCACGTAGCGACAACCTAGCATCGCCTAGCTGAAGCCAAGTAATCTCCTAGAAGCAACCTCGAAACAACCTGCATCACCTAGCTAAGGCCTATGAACAACCTAGAAGAACCCACATTAGTCTTCACAATCCGCCAGTTTCGATGTTTCAGGCATTGCGCGGCTTCGCCAATTCTTCTTCTTTTTTTTGCACCTAAAAAAGCGTGTTTCGTCGGAATCCCCTAAGGGGTGAACACCCAAGGAACTTAAATAAAATGACAAGTTAGGCGAGTTGTTAATTAAGCATGCTTTTGTTGTGTGGGCAGCGTGACCCGCACGGAGGACGGTGTCGGTCGCTCTGTGTCCTCCACACGGGTCGCACTGTCCACATAGCCTAAGGAACACTTAAGCATCGGTAATACCTAAGGGAAGAACATACAAAGCATTGAGCGCTGGGCAATCAGATTATCTCCGGTGCAACGGACAAATTTACAGATGCAGTTACCTTACGGAGATACTTAGAGAAGGCGTTGCTCTCTGCCGCTTCAGATCACTGCAGCTTCTTTTACATTTTTACGCTGACTCTTTTTTCGTGACATTACCAAAGTAATTTCTTCAAGCGCATTTTTCGTCATGCCCGCAGCAAAACGTGTGGCGATGCTCTGGGTTGTGCCCAAAGCAAGAAAGCGCGCAATTAGAATGGAACCAGGGAGTGCAAGCTACAACACATGTCATCGCCATCTGGAAGAGCACCTCCAACGCCTCATTACGGGCAGCAGGTTTTTCCTTAATTAGGAAAGGAACCCTAATTGCGAACGGCGCTCGCAAGCCATAGCCGAGCAGTCCTCAAGACCATTAGCACCATTTCGCCGGGTGCGCGTTCGGCACATAAGCAGAAGGCATTTTGTAGGGCATGCTCTGGGCTTAACGAGATATCGTCTTCTCTGAGAGGCCCTATTGCTTCCCCCTTAAAGATACTATAGTCGTTTACGATGGCAAGAAGTCTTTAGGCTGGCTCATTTTCCTTCGTCGGAGTTCAGTGAAAACCGACTGACTTTTTGAAGAGGCCCAACTTCTGTATCAGGATGAACGTTTTCGCGCTTCGTTTTTCAGTGATCCCATCTTGGCGCTCTTAATTGTTCTATATCCTAGTAAAATTCAGCCTTTTGTTTTTCCTTCGCAATTCAGTTCATTTTGCACATAGTTGTCCTTGCTCATTAGCTATTAAAAGGCCACGTTACTGCCAACACTGGCATTTAGTTGAAACATGACAACACTCTAGAAACACGCATTTTATTACGTGCGTGCATAATTTGCAAAGTTCTGATGAGTAAATGCGCTTTCAATATCGGGATGGGATCCTTGTTCCATCACTGCCTAACCGAGGACATCAACCGCACGCTTTGCCTTTCTTCGGCTGTATGCGCCTCTCAGCAGCGCCAATAACCCAGTGTAGCCGTCTCCCTCACAATGCTCCCGCGGATATCAGCTGCTCGTCAAGCTTCTTTTGTCTGCTAATCACTTCCGTTCACTGCAGACGCATTGTTTGCAGATCAGGGAGGTAAGCTTATCTTTCTTTCGTGCAAAAGCACTGTACTTTATTCTTGCCTTTCACAGCTCATTTGTTGCCACCAGCGCTTCATGTGCTCAGTAGCGTATGGTCGTTGTGGGCCATCCTTGCATTTTGCAGCCGCTCTGGCGTGCTTTAAACACACTATCATGGCTCTATAGTGTACTGGATAGGAAAGTGCGCAACCAATATATCTGCTTCACTTGTACCTGCCGCTTATAGGCTATCTTTCTTTATACATTATCGTGCCCCATAATCATGGCTGTGATTTCATCGAAGTGAAACGACAGCGTCTATTATTTCATGAGTATCTGTACGCAGTGTCCCCTATTGCCTCACTCCATGAAGGTATGGTCGATATTTATAATTACACATTTTATTTCAGAGCTACGTACCCTGCACATATAAACGCACAGATTTGCTACACACTTTGTTCTAGTGAATTAGTTACAGTGTGGCCAATATTTTAAGATCCTGTGTTGTAAATTTGGCCTTATTTGGCCGAATATTCCCATTGCTTTCCTAGGGAGCAGGTAGGTGTCACTTGTCTTCATTATTACTTTCCACTTCGCGCTTGCAGCGATGATCTAGGCAATTACGTTTCATATAAGCAGTACATGAATGTGGCCGTTGCCGCTTCCTGTCGATTCGACAGTTCATAAGTGTTTCCCCTACTGCGTTTTGGTAGAGAACTGTTCAGGCGCTTTTTCATACATATAGGTTCGTCCTTGTATAGAGTTACCAGTTCCATGTTGAAATATTGGCAGCGCAAACTGACGGGACACAGAAAGCTGCCAATATTTCAACATGAATCTATACCAACTAGCCCGCCTTACAACCCTTCTGCGAGTTACCAGTTATTTTGTTCTTCATTATTGTTATTTCTGTGACGTACATTTTACAGCGAAGCTCTTTGTGACCAGGGCATTCCGTCTGTTAGCGAGCAGAAACATGTCTGCCATAGAAATCGGGCAAACCCCAGTGCTCACCCCTGGACTACTAAAAATAAAGAAGTCATACTCAGACAAACACGTATGTGCCACGGGTATTGGGAAGAAGAAAAACCATTTATTGGGCACAAAGCCTGACAGGTCACTACTGGTCCACTAGATGTGAAGAAAGTATGTACCTTACAAAATGGAAGACAACGCATGTCCGTATAAAATAAATACCCTTGCCACTCAAATGGAGAATTTTAAACGGACATAGGCTAGATTTGAAAGTGATTTTATGGACATACATTTCGGATTTAGTTTCAGGCTCTGTCATCGGCAAGTGTTGAAAATTCTGTGTCGTTTCTGTGTCGTGTGGTAAACAGCTTAGCTGGTTATCCAAAGTGGAATAGCTCATCAGTTCTTTGTGGAGTTTCCATTTCCTCGAGATATTTGTTTCGTATGTGGTCCATGGTACTTAGGCTTACATCGAGAACATGATGTCAATAATTTTTGTAATTCAGCTAGCACTAAAGCGTATGTGTTCATACTACATAGGTAAGGTCACGTAGGTAAAGTGAACGCATCGCAGTGATATGGAGAGAGGGGTAATAGGCGCGCATGGAACGGTATTGCTCCTAGGGGTTTGGTCATGAATGTTTTCATTGTTTTTGTCCAGAGTTGCCCGCATTTGTTGGCACGCACGCACGCCTTGGAAATTCCAGTCGTAAGTACCACGGGTGAAGCTTGTACGAGAACAACCTAGAGCACTCATTCACAAGAACCACCTCCAGATGCATGCAATGTAGTAACTCTACTGAAAACGAAAAGTACACGGTAATGTTTCTTTGAATATTACTGTACAGCACATGTACTTTTGTAGATGTGTAGTTGACCAATTTTACTTTTCCGCCAAGTGGACCGAAAAGGAATTCGCGGCTGTGCTCGGCCACCTTTAATGGGGCGTGCATAGATGTTCGCAGTGCAGCCAGGAAACGCGCTTGCAGGCACCGGACAAGATTTAGGACATAAGTCTGTGCAGACTACGATAAGCGTGTTTTTTTCTAGCACACTTGGGTTGTCCATGAATGAATATCTTTCTTCATTTTCTTGTGCCTGCTCACTTTGCCTGCCTTCTTTTAGATTATTGTCCTTCCCCAGGCTCCCTACACCGAAGTTCGTGCAGATTATTTATGACCCTTCTGGGGAATTCGGATGACGATACGACAGAATACTGTAGCTTCTTCTATCTGCCTTGCGAGAAACATTACCAGTGTCTCAGAAGGTATAGATCACTCCCTGAGCAGGTAACTGTTTTGGTTGCTTATCTGGCTTTTGTCCAGGAGTCATGAAAATTACGAAAAAGACAGATATATCGAACGAAATTGCGTTCCACTATGTTCAAAATTTCAAGTGTCCTTTGTTGATGAGGCCCATTTTGTGTGTACTTGCGAATTATTTATATTTTCTCAGTTTTGCCAACATTTTATATAATGAACTCTGGTACGTCCCCAAGCCTCTCACTTGTCTCTGCTCCTCTTTTTCTTCTACTTTCTCGTACCCCCCGTCCTTCAGTGTGCCATATAATGAACTTAAACTACCACATTTTAAGTCTCGGCTTTTCTCTTATGTGTAGTTTCTTCAACAAAATATGTACATAATATAAATTATTTTTTGAACTTGAAAAGGTTCTGACGTAATGCGGAGTCCTGAGAGCTAATGTGTGGAACTGATGTGCGTCAACTCATGTGTGCATTAATCATGCACAAAAAAGGGGTGAGTGAGAGGTTCAGTCTTAATTGGTTGCTGTGACGTTTTAGCTACGTTGATCAGCTAGCCAAATGAAGAGTGCCCTTATGAATTCGAGATAACAAAGAAGAAATATACATATATCTTGGCTTACGTACTGTTCCGCATAATTTTATTGGTGGAGCCATGTGCATGAAGTCATGAATCCATCGTTCCTTTGAATGTAACCTTGATAGTCCTAAAAATACGTACTACTTCCCTGTTGGCCATAATGATCGAAGCCCCAATTATTGATCAAGGTTTACATAGAAGGTTAGGATGTGCGAACTACCATTAGAGCCATTTGTAGGCTTCAAGAACAGAAACTAGCATTATATAACCACGAGCATGGCATGAGATTGTGCTGTGCTGTTTCGCTGCAGGCCGACGTGTATGTGGCAGTGTGGAACAGGGAAGAGAAAAATGAGGTGAAAAAAATAATGTAGTCGTGTTCCCAGTGATCGGTTCAGCTCGACGTTCTGGTGTTCCGATAGACAGATGTTGTGTGCTATCCAGCATAACGTGACATTTACCGCATAAGGTAATCATTTCTTAGTGCAAATAAACACGCTAGCAAAAGCTCCCATTTAAACGCTTTCCTGTATATGTCAAGTAATAAAAACGAAAATGTAATAAATGTTCATGAACGTCACTTAAGCGATTGGCTGCAGTTTTGCTAGCTGAAACGTGTTACCATTCAAAAATGATCAGTTGCTGGATTGTGTATCTCATATGTACGGCACAACTTTTCTTTTTAACGCGATAGCGTTAAAGAGCTCGTTTCGCAGAAATTCCGGCGTCGGCGTCGTTGGTTGTGAGCGAAAAATCATCATCTTGTCCGTCCCCGAAAAATCGAGAAAGATGCAAATAAAAAAATAGAATTTTCGGGTCCGAGTGA
>JALIZH010000345.1:0-18990 GCA_030522465.1 Rhipicephalus appendiculatus
TCTCTACCCTCCCCCTCATCCATCACTCACTGTGCTAGAGGCCAGAATTTTGCGGCACATACAACTGAATTGCCTGATCACCCCCTCTCGCCTTTTTTCTCTATAAATATAGATCTGACCCCCGCTGTCCCAATTGCCCCTCCACATATGCCGACCTGTCACACTGCCTTTTCTACTGCCCAACTGCTCAGCAATCCAGCTTTTACCATCCCCCCTTCCCTTTCCATCACCACCTGGCTCGACTGGATCGGCGCCGAAGGGGAAGAAGAACAGCGTCGACTGGTCGCGCAGGCGGTCGAAATGCTCGGCCTTTAGTTTGTGGCTGCAATAAAAGTCTATTACTACTACTAGATATAAAAAAGAAAAAGAAAAAGTAAAAAAAAAAAGTGAAAAAAGAAAAAAAAAGAAAAAAAAAGAAAAAAAGTTAAAAAAAAAGAAAAAACAAAGAAAAAAAGGACAGGCGCTGCGCCGTGCTCCGGGCCGGGCTGCAGAAATTAGGCGCCTTTTCCTTCTTCGAACCACAACCACCATATATAAATGGAGTGAAGCGCGCGCGAAATGCATTCGCATTTCCTAACGATTCCCTTCGGGGAGGTGGGGGCATTTTTTCTTCTTTCTCTCTCTCTTTCTTTTTCTTAATGTTCTCGCTTGGCCTCCAAACTGGGTGGCGGCCCTCTGCTGCGGGTTCTGCCATTGGACTTTCATCCTCCGAAGAAGGCTGGACCGCCAGCCGAAACTGGTAGGATAAAACAAATGTTGGCTTTGTTTCCTATGTTGCTCTATTCTCGCAGTTTTTTTATCACTTTTATTACGGTAGCCTGAAGAAGTTCTCTTTATCCATATATATATATATATATATATATATATATATATATATATATATATATATATATATATATATATATATATATATATATATATATATATATATATATATACAGGAGTGTCCCAACTATCTTTAGCCAAGGGTTTAAAAATAGAATTATTTGAGGCGGGCGAGTGAAGTCAGTTGAATATTGCTTACAGCCATCTTGCGCACTAGAGGCAATTTTTTGTTTCGTAATTAACTAATTTGTTAATTATGATTAATTTTCTAACTTGATAAATAATGACTTTACGCAAGAAATGAGAGTTCCAAAGTACGAGAGCGTCTTCAGAAATCCCCATTGCATTATTTGCGACAAAGAAAGTGTTACGCGTACCATTTTTTCCGTGCTGCAAAGAAAGCCCACGAAATACAAAAAATACCACGTGACTAGCGCATTCGCGCGCCGCGACCGTTCTGCTCTTAGCCGTGGTTTGAGCGAATAAAATCAGTGGCGGCCACGATCCGCCGGCTCCATTTCAGCAGTAGGCCGATAAGTTGACGGTGGTTTCTTCGCCCGTGCACGCTAGAACTTTCACAGTCACGCGCGCCAAATGGCTGGCAATGGGCCAAGAAACCACCGTAAACTTATCGGCCTGCCACTGCAACGGGGCCGGCGAATCGCGGCCGCGGCTGATTTTGTTCGCTCAAACCACGGCTGAAAGCAGCAAGGTCGCGGCGCGCGAATGCGCTAGTCACGTGGTATTTTTTTTGTATTTCGCGGGCTTTCTTTGCAGCACGGAAAAAATGGTACGCGTAAAACTTTCTTTATCGCAAATAATGCAATGGGGATTTCTGAAGACGCTCTCGTACTTTGCAACTCTCATTTCTTGCGTAAAGTCAATATTTATCAAGTTAGTAAATTAATCATAATTAACAAATTAGTTAATTACGAAACAAAAAATTGCCTGTAGTGCGCAAGATGGCTGTAAGCAATATTCAACTAACTTCACTCGCCTGCCTCAAATAATTCTATTTTTTAAACCCTTGGCTAAAGATAGCTGGGACACCCTGTATATATATATATATATATATATATATATATATATATATATATATATATATATATATATATATATATATATATATATATATATAGTTACAGCAAGGAAAGAACGCTGGCCCCGGTAGAATAAGGAACAAAAGAGAGTACGACGCACGTTGGTTTTGCACAGTATATATATATATATATATATATATATATATATATATATATATATATATATATATATATATATATATATATATATATATAGGGGGCACGACGCTGACGGCGATGGCAACAACCAGTCGAGAGTGTCCATATAAATAATTGCTATCGCAAGAAACACAATATGAATGTAATATAGTGAACGGCTTAAAATGTACTTGTGGGCTAGTTGGTTGGTCATAATACAATAAAACGGCAGCGCGCACCGGGTTGAGACACATACACGAAACACAAAAGGACGACACAAGCGCTGAACTTCAACTAATCTTTATTGCCGACCACCTTTGCTTAAATAGCATCTTTTTGCGCGTGCGCATAGCATATTGGTAAGAGCAAAACCCAACACAATCTCAAGAGCAACAACCCCAGAAGCCGCAATCAAATCACAATGCAAGAGCGGAAGGATTCAAGATAGGAGCAACCAAAAACCAACATCAAAAAAATGAAAACCAGACCACATCACCTGTTAAAACCTAAAAACTTCCTCTCTTTTGAGGATAGTGCGACCGATGGGCAGCTAATGCAGTCTTCCCTTCTTTCGAAAATTTCTGCCGCTTCTAAAATTTCACGTGCGATTTTGCCTTTTTCTTCACACACCACCCTCGTGTTGCCCAACATGGGTGCGCAGCCGCAGTCCCTGCAGTGTATGGCAAGGTGGCCTGCATCTTTCTTGGAGCAGTGATAATTGTGCTCCGTGAGCCTCGTGCTGAGGCATCTGCCCGTTTGGCCTACGTAAACCTTATTGCACGTCAGCGGTATCGAATAGACGACACACTCAGTGCAGGTGACGTAAGGGTTCCTGTGCTTTATCGAGCATGCTTCCCTCTGTTTGCTCTGCGAATTGGCTTTTTTGCAAAGGGCTGACAGCCGCGCAGGCGCAGAAAACACCACATCCAACCCAACCTTTCGGCCAAGCTTGCGTAGGTTGTGCGACACAGTGTGGACATAGGGAATCACAAGAACGTTTTTTGGCCGAAAGCGAGCGTCGTTGCCGCCAGTGGCTGCGGCGGAGCCCGCTCCTGGAGCCTTTAAGCAGCGTTTCCGCCACTGACGCCTGAAGGGCCATCGGGTACTCAGCCTGACGAAGGCGGTGGGTCTGATTAAGAAAACTCGTCTCACATCGGTGGATGCATGATTTAACAAGAGCATGGTGAAAACATGAACGCGCGCTAGCTCTTTTAACTAGCTTCGAATGGGCCGAATGATATAGAAGAACTCGTTTGCTGCCTCTCGGTTCATAGCTCCAACACACATGATCGGCAGAGCAGTACAAACTAAGATCTAAAAACCTCATAAACCGAGGCTCACGGAGGCTCAAAAAACTGAGGCTCACGGAGCACAATTATCACTGCTCCAAGAAAGATGCAGGCCACCTTGCCATACACTGCAGGGACTGCGGCTGCGCACCCATGTTGGGCAACACGAGGGTGGTGTGTGAAGAAAAAGGCAAAATCGCACGTGAAACTTTAGAAGCGGCAGAAATTTTCGAAAGAAGGAAAGACTGCATTAGCTGCCCATTGGTCGCATTATCGTCAAAAGATAGGACGTTTTTAGGTTTTGACAGGTGATGTGGTCTGGTTTTCTTTTTTTTTATGTTGGTTTTTGGTTGCTCCTATCTTGAATCCTTCCGCTCTTGCATTGTGATTTGATTGCGGCTTCTGGGGTTGTTGCTCTTGAGATTGTGTTGGGTTTTGCTCTTACCAATATGCTATGCGCACGCGCAAAAAGATGCTATTTAAGCAAAGGTGGTCGGAAATAAAGATTAGTTGAAGTTCAGCGCTTGTGTCGTCCTTTTGTGTTTCGTGTATGTGTCTCAACCCGGTGCGCGCTGCCGTTTTATTGTAATAGTGAACGGAGTCTTTTTAACGCATGTAATTTTGCTTGGCAGAAGCGTACAATCTCGCCAGGGGTCAAAACGTGTGAATTGAGCAAATAGTGGGTGTTTTAAAGGCCCACTCATTAGAAAGCGCAAAGACATTTAATCATAATCAACTTCAAAAGAACCAAAAAAGTGGGCATCTGCATAGGTTTGCGTGTTTGCTTACGGATGCCCAGAGGGCCCCTTTACTATTCACAAAACGTAGTGGACACAACAATTCCACAATTGCACTTGTAGTAGGCATTCCATTATAGTTAAAAAACAACTGTTTTACTAAGCTTTCCTCGTACTGTACTCACATGGCCTTATGGTAGTCCTTTAAAAGGCGAGTGGGAGCGCCAAAAATCCGCTGTGTTGACTTAAAAAGTAGTACGTTTTCGGATAATATTCGAATAGTGTGAAGGAAAGCTTGTATGTGTGAGATGGGCAAGTGGTCTGTCTTTCTTTCGGAAAATATGGAAGTGCGTTGACCCATCTTTCAATGTACCGTAGATACGTGAAACTGCAAAAGTTGCAAGTGAAATATTGTATGCTAACTTTTTTACAGACACACTGTTAATGTTTTATTTTCTTTACAGATGCCCAAATCAATACAAAACCTGCAACAGTATGCTTATGTTAAGTGGATTTTCCCCATATCCTCAGTGCTGCAATTGCTAAAATGAAGGCGTTATATAAAAAAGATATATCCGCAGTCGTTGCGTTGCTCCAATGCATTGCTTGCAGATCAGGAATAACCATCGCAAATTAAAGTAACTCATTTATTCAATCTTCAACAGTATAAAAGCATTTTAATTGTGGAAACATTATGCAGCTGGTTTCATAGCTACCACCTTATTAGAGCTGTGCACGGGCTCCGGGTAGCCCGAAAGCCCGAGCCCGGCCCGGCCCACGGGCCGGGCTCCGGGTATGCGGACGTCTTCCCAACTCGGGCCCGGGCCGGGCACGGGCTACTCATCTCGGGCATCGGGCGGGCCGGGCCAGGTGCAAAGCCCGCATCAAACCAAAAAAAAAAAATATAGAACTTGTGCCGGAATTGTTTTCTAGCACTTAGCGATGAGCACACAGGTCACCTTTGTGGTTATTTATCCATACAATCATCTTCCTGTCCTGCATCATAGATAATAAACTGCTGGAAGAACAAGGAGTCTAATTATTCTAAGCTTGTTATGCTTGCGAAAAAGATATTTTGCGATTCCGGCTACCAGTGCGAGCAGCGAACGGAACTTCAGTTCGACAGGATATGTGACGCACCGTGCTTTACTGAAGTCCGAATCACTGCGCAGCTTGTTATTTTTACAGAACTTGTAATCTGTGCATACACATTAACATATGCCGTTTGCATATGTTTAACTTTGATATGTTGAAAAAATGCAACGTGATCAAAAAGTGATATCTTGTCTCCGCAGCAAACTTTCAAGTGTCGGGCCGGACCGGGCCCGGAGGGTTTGTGTTTTTGTACGTCGGGCCGGGCCGGACGGGCTCGAAGCCCCTTTGGGGTCGGGCTCGGGCGGGCCTGCGACGCAGTCAATGGGCCCGGGCCGGGCTCGGGCTTGAAAATTAGGCCCGTGCACAGCTCTACACCTTATTACCGGATACTGATGAAACAACGAGCCTGTTATTTGTTAGTTCAAATGTGCTGGCCAAATATATGAATATTGAAATATGAATGTTCAAACCACTTCTTTATTATTCACTGGTCGGTAATCAGAATTTCCGATGACCCCGCGAGAGTGAAAATGTAAAATCAATTAAGATCTCTTATTAACCATGCCACATGTAATGTTGCTTTGCGTTTGATATTTTTTGAAATAAAGCAATAAACAAGACATTTATTTCGATAGCGTTAAAGAGCTCGGTTCGCAGAGATTCCGGTATCGTCGTCAATATCGGTGTCATTGCTAGTGAGCGAAAAATCATGGTAGATGAAAATAAATAAATAATCAAAACATGGTAGTACTTTGAGCGAAACAAACGGGGACGAAGAAAGGATCACACAGGGAGAAGTGTAATCTAAGAACTCATTTAATTTTGAAAAACAAAACGTTTGCTTAAAAACCAACGTGATCTGAGTGATTCCGCCAGAGAGCACACCATCCGCGCATAGAACAATCACTCTAGACTACAACGCCCCAGATCATCGCGTCCACACACACATACACACTCACAAAAAACTACATCAAATGCACATATACTTGTTTACTCAACCGGGAGCGCGGGAACACACAACGGACGCAGGAAGGATTACACAACACGAGCGCTCGTGTTGTGTGATCCCTTCCTGCATCCGTTGTGTGTTCCCGCGCTCCCGGTTCAGTAAACAAATATGAATTACCAACTAGCCCACCTTTCGATCCTTCTGCACATGTACTGACCAAATGGAAAGAAAACGTCACTAAAGATACGCAGACCGCAGCGAAATCTCTTTATCAAATAAAACAACAGAAAGATGGTTGATGCACTTGTCTTTCAGTCGATCAATCCAAAGGGCTTCTACTTTTCCCTCGCGGTTTGGTTTCGGTGTTTGAACAAAATGCCAGTTCCGCCAGGCTGAAGGGTGAACCCACATTCTACCAACCGCAAGGGAAAGCTGGGAACGAGGAGGCCGACGCCGCCGCTAAGGCAGCACACCAAAGCGACACCCCAGTCACCAAGGCGGTAGCCCTGTCGGACTACTCTAGGCAGCGACTGCGGCAGCTGGTACCAACGGCCCACCCTGACGTGCGAGTGGCAAGCGGCAAACCGCCACCGCCCCCTTCCGGAGACCGGCCTGGAGAGGCGGAAGTGGTGACTGCTGCTGCGCCCGCGGACCGGCAACGTCTGGCCTGCGTCACGCATGTACTCAAGGGTCGCTGCCCATCGCCTGCGTGCCACAGATGCGGCGACGACGAAACACTGGAGCATATCATGTGCTCCTGCCCTGCTATGGCCGCTGAACTATGTGTGATGGCGAGCCGCTATCGCCTTCTGGGTCTCCCTGCCACAACTGCGGAGGACTTCCTTTTTCCCGCGCGGTCGAAGATACCGGCCCTGCGAGCGTTCCTCGAATTTGCGGTTCGTGCAGACCTCGCCGCCCCCACCGCCGCAGCCTAGCTCTTGCCTGTGGCCTGGTTCAGGTAAGGACCACCCGTCACGCTAGGCCTTGACCGCAGGGCTGCTTGAGCCTCGCGATCAGGCAGGTAGGTGGGAGCGGACGCCTTGATGGTGGCCAGGCGCCGCTCTCTTTTCCACAGCTGGCACTCTGCGGGAGTAGGCTGAATGCGGCCTACCGCAGTGCAGGCACTTAATCTTGCTGGTGCAGCTGGCGTCCTTTCCATGATGGCCACCACATCGCAGGGCATCGCTCTGGTCTCCGGCAAGCTGCAGTAATGTGTCCATGGCGTCCGCACCGAAGACGCTGAAGTGGACGAGGCCGGGACGACCTAACTTCGAATGTCATGCGAAAAAGGTGGACACGTGTGGGAGGGACAGGAGCAGTGAACCACAGGACCAGTGATGTCCCTTGTCGCCTGGCGGCAATTACTGGAACTTTGGACGACACAGCAGCCAACAGGGCTTCGTCGGTGTACTCACCGTCGACGCCCTGCACCACACCGCTGCTTTGCGAGCGATCAGCCGGAGGGCGGGCAGTCGCGGGTATTCCCGCGAGCTCCGACGTGGCCACAAGGCGATCGATCCATCCGTTGTAGATGCGTCCGCGGCCACAATGTTCTTTTTCGTGTTGACTCGCACCTCCTTGACTCTGGGCAACGCAGAGAGCGCTTGCGCAATGACAAGGCAGGGAGGTGCGGTGAAAGAAGCACCGGCGTTTGCCGGCCGGAAAAGGACAGTGCCGGAATCTAGCGGCGAGGAAGCAGAGGGCAGCATGGTGTCAGCCGCTGCAGGGACTCTGGTAGCAGCGGCCTGAGTCACAGTGGAAGGTCTGAACAGCCCAGGGACATCGCGGGCAGTAGATGGGTGCGCGGCAGGAGTCGCCGCAGGTGCGTTGCCAGGAGGAGGGCCGATGGTCGCAACTGTGCGCGGATGCGTCAAGATTTACTGGCGACGCTTCTGCGACTTTGAGAGCACCAGCCGAAACTTGGTTTCGTTGGTAACATCGGCGTCTTGGGTGGCGGAGTGCTCCTCGGCAACCGCGTGACTCGGTGGTGCGGTAGGCGACATAGCCGTGAGACGTTCGGCAGCTATCGCTTGCATCTTCCGCGAGGCTCCCTCGTCATCGCTGCCCGACTCGCTAGGACGCGAGCGCTTTCGCGCAGACGTGATATCCATGTCATAGGAATCTAGTTCTGAGTCCACCGGCAATGGCACGTTCCGCGGGTCGGAGGCGTGCGTGCAAAAGCAAGCTCGGCACAGCAGCAGAGGCGACGCTGTCCGCGGCGAGCGCGGGAGAACTCATAGACCCACCGACTATGCCGGGAACGCCTGGAAGGGCTCTTTCAAGCGCGGCCGAAGTATTTGAAGACATAGCGGTGCTCACCGTTCGGCAGGCGTCTCCCGAGGATACCAGGCATCCTGCGGTCGCCTCGGCGTCTGCAGCAGGCACCGGTAGCTGAAGTACCGTATGTTTCTCGCCGACGGCCTTGCAGAGTCGCTGCACTTGTTCATGACGCAACCGCGCCGCGTTGGCACTGTCAATGAGGTTCCAGAGCACGCGGGTGCTCTAAGGGAGCGCCGCGGACGTTTGAACGAAGTCGCCGAAGATGGTGGAGACTCCTCTGCCATGCTAGTCGTAGAGACGGTACCGCCAGCGATGCGCTGGTGACACAAGGCGCTGTCGCAGGACACAGGTCCCCGACAGCAGCGATAATACAAAGTTAATGTCCGTGAGGAGCACTCTGGTCGTGGGAACTCAAACAGGGAAAAAGAGTCCACGAACGCCAGGAGCACTGCGCGAGACGCTGTAGTGTCTCCCGCGGACTCAAGAGCTTCGAGAGCAACACGTCCGCTCCCTGTGAACGCTGTAGCGAAACTAGCGGTAACGAAGAGTGTTCACTGCGTGAGGTTCCGGCGAAGAGAAAAGAAGCGCACGTGCCGGGAGTGGTGTGCGTCGCCTGGAGCGGCGCCGCCATCTAGTGAGCATTGCTGGAATCACCGCAGAAGTGTACATGGCGCCGCCGCCGGACAAGGCGCGAGCATAAGAAGCTTGCCGAGCAAGCTCCTAAAAAAACGCAGTCGCCCGGATTGGCTCCTATTATTCACTAACCACCTGCATGTCCTACTCGATTCTGGATTTACCATTGACTGTATTTTTTTAGATTATTCTTAGGCATTCGACAAGGTCAGTCATCAGTTACTACTTTTTAAGCTGAGACATTTAATACTGGATCCTAACGTGCTTAAGTGGATTCGAGCCTTTCTTTCTAACCAAACACAGTTTGTTTCTGCTAACAATGTTGGTTCCCCCGTCCAGCCTGTGCTCTCGGGTGTTCCCCAAGGCTCTGTGTTGGGACCCTTACTGTTCTTAATTTTCATGAATCACCTGTCAACTTAACGTCTCATCAAAGGTATGCCTATTCGCAGATGACTGTGTAATTTATCGGAAAATACCTAACGAAGACGATGTTACCTCGCTCCAGACGGATTTAAAGAACATATTTACCTGGTGTCAATTATGGAACATGGAATTGAACATTTAAAAATGCAAAGCAATGCGTGTGTGCCGCACCTCACTTGTACGTCCACAATATCATCTTAACGATACCTACCTCGAGGCTGTTTCATCTTACAAATATCTAGGTGTTCATATTTCCAATAACCTGTCATGGAACCATCATCTGGGTACATCATCGCCAAGGCTAACCGTCAACTCGGGTATTTTCGCAGAAACTTTTACATGGCACCTTCATCTCTTCGGAAGCTTCTTTACAGTACTTATTCGTCCATCACTTGAATACGCATCATCCGTCTGGGATCCTTGTGGCACTACACTAACACATGAATTGGAAGTTGTCCAGAATCGTTCAGTTCGATTTATTTTATGCAATTATAACCGCACGGCCAGTGTTACACTAATGAATTCCCAGCTCAACCTTCCTGAACTCGCTACTCGGCATAAAACAGCCCCGGCTCAGTCTCTTTCATAAACTTTATTATCACAAGAATAACCTTCGCGAACAGTTTGCTAAACCCCCCTCATTCATATCACCCAGAATTGACCACCTACAAAAAGTTCATGTTCCTCGCTGCAGAACCGTAACCTATCCGCATGCCTTCATTCCAAGAACCACGTCCCAATGGAATCTACTCCCACGATCAGCTACCGCTATCACCGACACATCATGTTTTAAGGTTTTTTTTGCAAAAAAATGTTTGGCGCTGTTTGATTCTGCTTCGTGTTATATATGTCATGTCTTCTTCTACTTTTTTTTGCGTTTGGCTTCTGCTTGTTGCTGTTCTTCGCTTTGGTTCTTGAACGTATACTACCTGTATTATTGTTATCGCTACATTCCTTTGTTGACGTATTTGATATATAATCTATTTTGTATAATTTTGTGAATTGTTCAAGTTTCGCTCGTTTATTTTTGTATCAAGTGCTGTTTCCCATTTTTGATATGTAACATGCCCCTCCCCTCTGTGATGTGAAAACCCCGAGGGTAAAATAAATAAATAAATACTGTGGAGTTATTCTCGATTCGTGGTATTGTTAATACCGAGAACGGTGGGCTTCGTTTTTTTCTTTTTTTTCTTTTAACCGTTCAGAATGCTTTCGACGGCCAAAGCAACTGTTGCATCCACAGTGATAAACAAGGATCAAAAATGGAAGGCACGAGCGCCGTTGGCACCGCGCATGCTCACGTGTGGCGTATTTACGACTGCAGATGTCACTCGTGCAGTTCCGAGCACGACGCTGCTTCGTTCTAGACAACAGAGTTCGCCACTGTACAATCGATAGTATAAAATCATCCGCGCCAACTCACTGCAGCATAAGCTTTATTCTCCTAACGCTTGGTATTATATGGTGGAGCAGGAGAAGCAGGGAGAAGGGCAAGAAAGTTGACATGCTTGCGTTCCTTCAGCAGAATGATTGGTTGATATTATTAAGCTGAACTGTTCAGCTTTAGAAGAAAGGAAGTGTCACATGTGGCGGGACTGCTTGGCTTCAAACTTATGCTGCATTTTGTGATTTCAAAATAAAAATACCAAAAGCTAAAATTTTAATTGTAAGGTGTAACTGGTTACTTTTGAATCCGAATTTATTTGTGGATATATTCCGGCGTTTTGATTGCGGCAATAATTTAGTTCTTTCGCCAGAAGAGTGCTCATAAATTAAGCGAACTGAGTACTGCCGATATTAGGCTGTCGCAAATCAGTTGGCAATGTTACCGTCCAACAACAGCATAATTATTGACAACACTATTCATTATACTATCGACCGCAATACTCCTGACGGTACTATTGATTGCACTCTCGGGGAGCCAACGCGTAGCAACGAGTGGGGCGCCGAGCGCGCACTTTGCGCCATCTCGCTGGTTTGCTGGTAAGGGGAGAGAACACGCTGATATTCCCCCCGAGATCTGCGTACCGCCAGCGGCGAATGGTGTCTATAAATAGCTCGCCGTTAGTATGCTGAAGCATGTGCGCTCCTGTGCCGTAGCGGTTAGCGTCGCGCGCTGCGGAGTGACAGGGTCGCCCGTTCGATTCCGGGCGTCGGAAAATATTTTTCCGAATTAAATTTCTTCGTGGCTTTTCTATATATATATAGGCATATACATATATGGAGCATGACGCCGACGGCGACGGCAAAAAGCAGCCGAGAGTGTCCATATAATTGCTATCGCAATAAAAGAACTATTGATGCTATCGATAGTCCATTTACGGATAGTTCTGCATCACTAGTACGAACTCGTTTGCTGCTTGATGCGACCGCCCTTTCTGCTAGCGTAGTGCGTTGGGAAAGGGCACATAACTAAGGCCTCTTCTCCTTTCCCGTTGGTGTGGGTAAGGCGTGGCGACTAGACTTAGCTACTTAGGCAAACACTGAAGTCTGGAGAAATACCCCATCCGGGTTCTGCCTGCTTAGTAATGTTTTCTGGTGCCACGTTTGACGAACGTTGGAATTGAAGTGAAAAAAAAAAAAACTTGATATTTCTTTTCCCAGATGGCGCCACCCTCAAAAAATGTTTGTGAGAGCCATATTATTTCTTGAAAATCTTCTTTCAAACACTGCTTCGCAAAGTTAGTGAGTAGAGGTAATTACAAGGCACTATACGCTCTGATAATCTGCAATACTCGTGAATTAACGCGTAAAAGAGAAAACAAGGCAGTTTCAACCAGTGCCGGGCAGAGATACTCAGAAAAGTATTCCGGAATACAGATATCGAAATGCATGCGCAGGAAGCTCAAAATACAGATACTTAGATACAGTTATGTTGGCGTAACAGGATATTTCAGAGATACATTTGCGAAAACAAGAAAAGGTATCCCGGAATACAGTTACAGGAATACAGATAGTAGAATACTCTTTTTTTTTATTTCGGGGATTCTACACTCCGCATATACATTCATGAACGGGCAGCATATTATTGTGAAAATTGTTGCACTGCATTGAAACTTAACAAAAAGTGAAATATTTACTAACGAACTCGAGTGACTATGGAGAACGCATATAATTATTTTACTCAGAAACGCCGCTTCACTCAGAAGGTTGTTCTGTTAACTGTTTTTAGGCAACAGCAGCTTCTAAAATATGTTTTTCTGCTAGACAGCCTAGATTCGGCTTCAGAACAAGACTCGCGAACTCGCCAAATGGCTGGTTCTCGAAAAACATTTAAGCTGCTACACCGGCCTTCAAAGATAGCGACATTACGAGTAAGGTGGGTTCTGCAGTTCTACTGATAGCGGCGTCAAATGGTTTACCATATGGGTATATCTGTGTGTGGGGGGAACCCTTCACCGCCCTCACTGGGCGCCGACCGGTGTCGCGCCTTCGCTTGGCTTTGTACAAAAATAGTCTGACTTTCCCCTTTGCAAGCACGTCACATCATTCCCGACAAAAAAGTAACGAGATACCCGTCTCCTGCGCATTATCGAGATACAATCGATACATAGTAAAGGTGTTTCACTACAGAGATACAAATACATTTTTTGTAGCGTTATCTACACTGGCCTAGCCAAGCCCGTTTCGCGCGCCTCATCAAGAACCATGCTGCGCATGCGCGAGGATCAGTGATGTCACACAGTGATGTCACACACCGGAGCCGACACCTCCCGCGCACTCCTCCGCCGCCACGCGCTACTCACCGCCGCCGGTCTGCGCATTCCAGAGGAGTGCGCATTTACTGCGCATACGCAAACCCTTAAAAAAAACAAAAATAAAAACTCCTCTAGGCATCCCTCCCCGCGGCGACCACACCCTCACACTGCGTATGCGCGTCCCCTCCTGCCTTCCCTCCTACGTTCCCCCCCCTCTCTCCTCTAGCCATCCTTTCCCGCGGCGTCCACACTCCCACTGCACATGCGCGTCCTCCCTCTCCTCTCCTACGCTCCTCCCCCCCCTCTCCCCTCGCGACGGCGACGCAGGCCGCGTCTGCTAGTGAGTTTCTTGGTTGAAAAAACCGACTATTCGCGCTGCACAACCGTTCACTGGCCACCTCGTATATATGGCACTGGATCTTGACCTCCAAGGTGGTGCCGGTGGGAGATTTCTCCTGTGCGTTGTTGAACAATAAAAATTCGCAGCGTGCGCGTTAACTAAAAGTGGACTGCGGGTCTCTGCGTCCAGTCGGGGTCTTCTGTCTCTCATTGCCCATTAGCAGCGATTGATATGTTCCAGTAGGAAACACCGGCCCATCACTGCGCGCTTTGCGGCTCCCCAGGTTTCGCTACTGCGCAACGCTGTGATGAGCGCCAGCGTCAACGCCGCCGCCAGTGTAAGCGTTAGCACCCGCTGCTTCGCATCTACACATGGTTCCCTTTAGCGGGAGATGGCGTAATTTTCGCCTTCGCTGTGCAGTCGCCGTCTGACACTGCGCTGGAGCCGCTGCGCTTCTCACTGGCGTTTGCCAGTGTGGTATAGCCATGGAGAAGGAGAGCGCAAATGCTTGCTCAACGGCGCAGAAGAGCGGAGAAGCTTGACTCATCGAATCCCGAAGTAGTTGCCTGGCAATTAGGGGTTGAGCGTAGGAAGAATGAACAGAAGAAGGCTAAACGTGCTGCGGAGACATTGGAGCAAAGGGAGGAACGTCTAGCAAAGCGGCGTCGCCAGGAGGCTGAGCGACGTGCCCGACCATCCCTGCAGCAGCAGGAACAACAAGACGACGTCGATGACGTCAAGGCTCGCCGATCGACTGAATATACTGTGAAACTCAGTGAAAGCGCCAGTGCGACTCGGACCTTCTTGACGGACTTCGTAAAAAATCCGTGTGGATAAGCTAAGAAGAATCAGCTGAACCTTCCCTAACGCTACGTATATCCTGGCATAGCCGAGCTAAGCCACTGCAACATTTTTGGAATGTATCTCGATACAGAAATACAGATACTCAAAAGTATCTCTGAGATACTATCGCGATACTGCCGAGCCCTGGTTTCAATCTCTAATTAACATAAATCATTTTTCTTTTCGTAGAATGCTAGAGAAGGGCTTCCTGCTTAACTATGCTAGACTTCAGCGTTTCATCTTGAATGGTTTAGTCGCTCCGTCGGCAATGCGTGACCAAGCATCAGTGGCGTAGCCAAGGGGGGGGGGGGGGGGTTCAGACCTTCCCTCCCCCGAAATTTTTCAGTTTTGCTTGCGTATATATGCACGCACACATAAAGTATGGTTGAACCCCCCCCTCCGAAAAAAATTTCTGGCTATGCTACTGCCAAGTAGAGCCATCAATTGCCCAATTGAAGTACTAATTATTCATTAGCTCTTCCTGAAAAAAGCAAAATAACTTCGCGTAGATAAGAAGTTCAATTGAGCCTACCAAAAAGCTAAATATTGTTTTTCTTCATTGAAATATAAAAGAAAAAGATATTTACTTATAAACTTTGATTATTTTGCCCATTTTATTGGAGCGTACCTCCATTTCTAATCAATTATATGCAATATATCTTCACAGAAACCTTGAATAGCACTTTATCTAAAGGTACAGCAAATTTCATTCTGTTACGTTGAACAGTTTTGCCGTACTGGCAGTACAGCGCAGGCTTGTAGAGCAAAAACGTTGTTTCTTGCTCACACTATTTTGATTGGTAGCAGGCAACGCTTCAAACTAGCCAATAATACCTGGTTTATTTGGAAAGCGGAGAATATAAGCTTTCTAATGCAATGCAATTGATATCTATACAATGAGCGCAGCAAGCACAGTGCATCAGCAAGCAATGTCTAAAATGCGGAGTGGTTGCCGATGGAGTGGGACCACCACCTTAAAAATTTGAAGGACGCTTTGTCAAATCCAAAGTGTGTTCGGCGAAAGCCTGTGGCCATTCGACTGACTATGCCATGCTTTTTTTTACCCTCCCAGCGGAGTGGCACACAAACGGAATGTGTGCGTGTTTTTAATGCGATAGCAATTATATGGACTGTCTCGGCTGGTTTTCGCCGTCGGCGTCGCCATCGCCGTTGCCGTCATGTCCCGTATATGTAGATGTTTCTATATATTTATGAAAGAAACATAGAAAAATAATTCAGAAAAATGTTTCCGATGCGAGGCAGTGAACGAGGGACCTCGCGCTCTGCAGCGCGCGGCGCTAACCGCTGAGCCACGAAAGCGCACGTCCTTCTACGCGCAAACGGCGAGCTATTTATATACAGCGAGTTTTCAGCGTGTTTTCAGCATTACCAGTCAGATGGCGCAAAGGCCGCGCTTGGCGGCGCTTAGCTCCCCCCCCTCGTCGCGACGGCGGCGCTCGTGCGCTCATCTCCCTCGCGCTGCCTCTCACACTTTGCGACTTTGCCCTGTGGGGGGTAGACGCCCTTGTGTGCGCGCGCGCTTATCTCGCGGTGAGGGAGAATTGAGCTTTCGCCGGAACGATTGCGTTGTAGTTACCGAGCGAACGAAGGTCACTTCGCTCACGGCAGTCTCCCCCCCCCCCCCCCGTTTGCGAAAAGAACACGCTTTTAAAACACAGTGAAGTAACAACTGTGACACTTGTTAGTTCGCGCTGGTCTGTGCCTGTGAATACGTTTCGTGCGTCGTTTTTGTTTGAGCAGCGCGTTAAGTGTCGAGATGTCAACGTTGTTATTTTTCTCTCGTCCTGTGCGTGTTGTTTTCGTGCGCCGCGTGTGCGTGAGCAGCGCGCTACACGTTTCGTCCTGCTTGCCATTCGTCGCGTGACATTCCAATTTGTTGCTATCGCATTCAATGCTTCACCTTGTGGCGAAACTGTGACTTTCTTTTAAATTTGTTACCGCGAATCACAGCGATACATGAGACTATAAAACAAAAATCACGAGCTGTTGGCAGTGCAGCCAAAGGTAGAGCTCTCTCGACCAATCAGGTCAATGAAAGCACAGCAAATAGTCCCTCAACTATTTTAGCAATCCAAAACTATTTTGCACACTACAAACGCACAAAGTGACGGTATGGTCAGGATTGATGTTTTAAAGCGTCCAAAGCGTTTTAATAATTCGTGTAATTAATAGAAAAGACCGCATGCACGCGGCTGAGCGGAGGCTTGTTGTGAGGTAGTGATGCGCCGCTGCTCGGCAACACGGAGTCGCCCGAGTTGGCCGTGTGTCTTCAACGCGTCCCACAAACTGCCGCCGGTGGGCCAGACTTCGCGTGTGGACGATTTTCCCAAGCTGGCGAACCAGATAGCTTTAAACGCTAGCGCTTCACGTCGAGTGCGGGTAGAGTGCAAGCGTCGATTCACTCACCAAGAGGGCGGAAAAACCTATCCAGGTGAGCGAGCGAACGCTCTATCGGTGGAAAGCGCTGGCGGAGAACGCGGGCACAGTCCTACCACCGAAGAACCGTTCTCATTGGAAAGGCTGTGATCGGGCGAAGAAGCTGGATGATTTTGAGCTGAGTGTCTTTCGTTGAGTGGTGTACATCTTTTTTGAGAGGTGAAATTCCAACTATCGCCAAGGTGGTGCATTGTTCCCAAGAGGACGAGACGCTACCGACATTCGCGCAGGAACACAATTATGTAGTGCGCTCTGTCATGATTGGCTGAGGGCGCCCGTACCTTCCACAGTACTGCCAACAGCTTGTGAAACGGAGTAGAATCTGCCTCCGTATCGCATGCGTTCGTATTCTCGCTCTTTGCGCATCGTGCAGATGCCATCCTCGTTCCAGCGCTCATAAGGCCCACTTATCCTCCCGCGTGAGGGGGGATACGCTACAGCTGGCACCGTGCCTGGGGGGCCGGACGGACGCCGGTTAGCGCGAGTATAAGACATTAAAGGCTTTCGCCTTAAAGGGCCCCCGAACCAGGTTACATAACGAATTTTTTTAGACACTTCAAATAGTTGCGCGCCCAATAAAGAGCATAATGCCACTACAATATTTTTAATCGGTCCCTCAGAAGCTGAGAAAACCAATGTTCTGAGTGGGCACGAAACCATGATGCGAGGAGGCGAGCTTGAAACCCTTGCCGCTCACTCCGTGTAGCCTTCGCAAGCCAAATCCCTTCCCGGCCCTCTTCGGCACGCGAGCGGGAGGATCACATGACGCATACGCATGAACACGTCATGTGCAAACAATGTCATGATCGCATGACGTGCCCGAACCAGTCCGAGCCCCCGAGACGCGAGCGGTGTTGTGGCGGTGTTCTGTGCGCTTCGTCTATCCGAATGCGCCTTCGCCGATCACTTGGCATTCAGCCTATTACTGAGAATGAAAGCTGCGACATTTATACGGACGCGAGACTAGCAGTGTGCCTCATGAACATTTAGTTAGACGCGGGAGGATATGAGCCTAATCAGCGCTGGAACGCGGTAGAAAATTACTTTCGTTGTAAGGGGTGGCGTCTGCAGGATGTGCAAAGCGCAAGAACACGAACGCATGCTAAACGGAGATATACTCCATCTCAGAAGTACCTTGCAGCACTGTGGAAGCTGCAGGGCTGGTTAGCCAATAAATAGGAAAGGCGAAAGCCCCTCAAGAGATGTTCATCCGCGTCGTTTCGTCTGCTCGTTATCTCTTTAGCGTTGGCTCTCGTACCTTGTCGATAGCTGCTCCCCGCAGTTAATATAACAAGCGAAAACCTCTTCGGGAACGCCAGCTCGCCGTTTCATGGTCAGAAGCCCAATTGCACACGGCGCGTTCGATGGCGTTTGTGAGGAACGCGGTTCTTTTTTTTTAACAGCGTTCATATTGGCGGTTTCACCGGGTTTTTTTTGACAGCACCAAATGCGTTATGCTGCTACTCTTGCTTCTTTCGGAAAAGACTGGATGTGTGACCTAAAACGCTCCGCAGATTCAGTCAACGCACTCTCAGCGGCCCTCACGTACCGTTCTTGAGTGGAACAGCAAATTATTGGCACAGAAAACAATATACACATTCAAGGCGTTTCGCATCGTCAACGCATCACCGGCGCTAATGTTGTGGTGCCATCTGTTCAGTTGCCATCAAACCACTTTTACCGCTCGGCACTGCCTTGGTAGTCCTAGCAGCATCAAAACAAACGAGCGATTTAAATAATAGTGAAAAAAAGATACCTGATGCTTTGCCCTCAGCGTTAGATGAGACTAAGCGGTGACTGATTATAACACTTGTTTCTTGCTCCCCCGGGCAGATATCCAGTAAGAAGCACGAATTAGGATGGAAGCGGGCGGCCTGGGGTGTATGGGGGCTGCCATGTTGCTGTGCGTCATCGCGGTTAGGTTGGCTATTACGGTTACTCGCCTATTATATTTTAGAAAATGCGAAGTGCATTTCATTGTCGCGCACTATGTACACCGTATAAATGACGAAGAAGCTTAAATAGACCCTTTTCATAATTGTAAAGCTAACGTTCCTGCAATGCAGTTTGCCCTACTAATGGCGGGTGGTCACATACTTCAAACAGCGTGTTGAAGCGCAGTTTGCTTGCCCTACGGCGCGGAAAACGTTCACTGGGCTCCCTTGATATAGACACGCATGATACAAAAGTCATGGCGCGTTCCA